>JAJTJO010000093.1:120137-261119 GCA_024550625.1 Dendroctonus valens
ATGTGCCTCAATAAACATGACATTCACGATGCGATTTCGGAAATCACATTGGGGAATCAGGCAAATTAAGATGCTAAAAGGATATTCTACGTTTTGCAAAGCAAAATTAGTGGAGACGGATGTGACATGTCTCCACTATTTCTTTTGAAACTTACTTTTAACGTATGATAATAATGTTTAGTCTAATGTAAGTTGAAGTATGTTGCAAATGTTGCCATATGAAAAGTGTGGCCATTTAGAAAGTTCATTCGTAACTCAGAAACGGTGAGAAGGAATCAATAACAGTAAGAAGAAATCGAAATATTTCCATGATCGAAAATTTTTATTATTAATGTAAAAATGTTGGTAAATTATCATTATTCGCGGTCATAACGAGTTATGTCGGAACCAAGTAAAATAATTTTAGCCCAAAACCAAAAAAGTTTCCCGAACTTGCAATTGGAACGCCAATCTAACCATGCTAAAGAAATTGGGAGTTTGCATTTACAATAAGAAAGTTAGTTTCTACTTTTCGAGCACCCTGTATAGCTAGAGGGCTAAATGTATTTTACATGGTTTCAGCATGATTCGTGTTATAACCGCAAACAAAATTTGAAGTTTCGAAATCGACTGCAAGTTGGAAAAGTTCTAATGCACGGTCTACGTAAATCACCCTGTACTGTATAGCCTAACTAACTGTCATTATCCATACAATGAAAAATAATTATGACATCTGTTTGATTGTGGTTGTGAATAACTGTCCCGTTTTTCTTTTAAATTTTGAACTGTTTATTATTTTGTCAAGTCGTTCTGCTTCGTGACTAGATCTCGTTTTCTATGTTTTGACGGAGTTTGCTGTGGTAATCATTGGCATTCTTATGGAAACTTTGGAAATACTTAATTGATGCTTTAAATTCCTGTTCTACATATTAGAGTTCAAGTCCTTAGCTATCGCCATTGCTTTCTATGTTTGTTGCATAACTTCTACTTCAAAATGAACCGGCCCAGGGATAACAGTTGGAATGAGCCGCAGAAATGACCAGGGTGACCGCGTTATTCAATTCTGCCAGGAGAACGACCTTTTTATAACAAACACATTTTCAAACTACACCAAAGAAGACTGTACACCTGGACGTCGAATGCGGAGGCGGAGGGATATGACTAGCCGCAATCAGATCAAATGTATCTTGGTAAGCAACGTTTTAGAAACAGCATAAAGTCTGTCAAAACATACCCGGGAGCGGACATTGGTTCTGACCACAATCCTTAGTAGCGGTAACACACATCACGTTAAAGAAATTGTCAAGAACAAAACCAAAACAGCATAGACCGCACACTACTAAAGAAGGAGCCCATCAGAAGTATGGTCCGAGAACAACTCCACAAATGCCTTGGATCCCACAACGAGAACGCGACAGACTTTGACACCCAGTGGAACAAGATGAGAACAGATATAAATACCCTTTGTCTAAAACAACTCAAAAGTAAAACTTAAAATAGAAAAGACCCTGGATAACCGACGAATATTGGATCTAATGAAGGAACGGAGGATACTAAAACACAGCAAACAAGCTTATAAAGTTAAACAGCTGCTATTAATAAGACAGAGAATCCGGGAAGCAAAAGCATCTTATCTGGCCAGCAAGTGCAAAGAAATAGAAGACCTAGAAGCGACATATGACTCCTTTAATATGTATAAAAAGATCAAGGAAGCAACTGGCAACTCACGATCAAACAGAGCATCGGGAGCATTGTACGATAAAATTGGAAAAGTAGTACAAGGATTGCAACAAAAACTAATCGAATGGACAAATTATATAACGGAACTATTTGAAGACGGCAGAACAGCAACACCGCCGGTTTAAGAGGATACAGAAGGACCACAAATTAGGTGCAGAGAGGTTGAATATGCTATTATACACCAGTGGTAAATTCCCAAACGACTGGCTAAAATCTGCGTTCATACAATATCAAAGAAAAGCACGGCTAAAAAGTGCGAGGAATACAGTACTATTAGTCTAATGAACCATATGTTGAAGATATTTATGAAAATCATTCATGGTCGGATATATGCGAAGTGTGAAGATTATCTAAGTGAAACGCAATTTGGGTTCCGTAATGGCCTCAGTGCGAGGGAAGCACTTTTCGGCATAATGTCCTTGCCCAAAGAAGCCGTGATATGTCGGCTGATTTTCAAAAGGCATTTGACAGTGTTAAACATGAAGTCCTGGTGGATACTCTCAAGTTGATTGGACTGGAAGGTGCGGATGTCAGAGTAATCGCTAACTTATACTGGAATCACACGTCGATAGTCAGAGTGGAGGGAACCACCACGCCAAAAGTAACCATCAAGCGTGGCGCAAGGCAATGATGCATCCTACCTCCGTTGCTCTGCAATGTGTACTCAGAAAGAATTTTCAAAGATGCACTTTCGGAGGCAGCAGTGGGCATTGTCATTAATGGCGAATTGATAAATAACTTGCGGTACGCGGATGACCACGGTTCTGCCTGACCCTAGCTCAGAATATCTACAGCGGAGTTTGAACTGTGTGGTAGTAAAGTGCGACGCAGCTGCTGAGAACTAAACATAAAAAAGACCAAAGTTTTAGTAATCAGTAAAGCAGAATATCAGAACTGATATCAGAGTCCAAGGCGTGACCTTGGAACAAGTTCATCAGTTTAGATACCTAGTCAGCGTCATAACAGGAAAATGCAGATAGTCACAAAGAAGTAACCTCAGGATAGAACAAGCACGGGCAGCTTACAGAAAATGAGCAACGTTTCTAGGATGCAGGAATCTAAAAGTATCCCTAACGAATCGACTGAGATGCTACGTATTCTCTACACTACTGTACGGAGTTGAGGCTTGGACCATCAAGAAAAACGAAGAAGTCGGCTTGAAGCGTTCGAGATGTGGGCCTATAGGGGATTGCTAAGAGTCCACGTTGTCTGAAAGAATCAACAACGTGGCAATACTACACACGCTTAAATTAGACCCTGAGATCCTCTCCACTATAAAAAAGAGCAAACAAGAGTATTTCGGCCATGTCATGAGAGGAGAAAAATACAGACTCTTACAAACCATCATGCAGGGCAGCTGCTGACCAGGCAGGAGAAAAACATCATGGCTGAAGAATCAGCGCGACTGGTACAAAACGAGTTCACACACACTTTTTAGAGCTGCCGTGGACAAAGTACGGCTAGCGTTGTTGGTAACCAACGTTCTGAAAGGACACGGTACATAAGAAGAAGGGATATTTATGTGAAGAGATGTATAATATAAGAGCGACTTAATTTTGTAACTATTTCATTGATCCCCAACTCAAATCGCTTCCTAAACGATCCTGACTATGCAACCCTACGTTTGAACAAAGCTACGCCTGAAGAGTGTTTTGCAGAAGCACAGCTTTTCGTCTGGTCGTCAGAGCACTGTGCTCTTTAAGTTCCTTCATCCCAAACAAATTTGCAGTCATTTTCCAATGAACCTTTCTGATCCCAAACTTTGCAAGCTTGAGTGATATCTCTATCTTCCTTGGCAACATCTTCAAAGATATTCTTCACCGATTCCGGCACTTCCTCAGCCTCGCCAATTCCTCACGGTTCACGGTACCCACCCTTTCCAGGTGGCTTCGGAAACGATGCTTAAAACGGCAATGCTATTCCTTTCGTGTAACTCCTCTAATCTCCCTCAACGCGCTCATCAACGCTTTGTGATCTTTACAATTATTGTCTTACACTTGATATACTTGATACCTGCTTCTTTGTTCTCTAAGTGTTTCTTCTCCTGTCCTTCTTTGTTTTATTGATTGTTCTGTCCTACAGAGCTTCCGACATGTTGATGAACCGACTCAATTCAGTGGCGACATACTATCAGAGATTAGTTGACTCAATTCAGTGACAACTAATCTCTGATACTATCAGCATTTTGCCATTGATTCGTTCTTTATTTCCTGAATTATTTTTGAATCGGTCTATAGACCCTTTTAAGGACCACTTAAACCTCCCTTTCCTTCATTGTGTTCTGCTTCTCAACGTCTATGAAGAAGATATTACGTTGCCAGAAGAGCTACGTTATGAATGACTGTTCCAATTGAATATTTTCTAATCTGTCTAATAATGTAAATAATCCGCTATGCAAAAACCAGTTTACCACAACTACCCATGTTAACTTGTAAAGGAAATCCTAACATTTCCTTTCCATCGAAGAGCTCTGCCAATTAACCTTCTAAATGCAAAATACGTCACTTTGCATTAGTGTAATGGTGGAATCTGACTAAGCTATACGTCATTGTAACGTATTCGCAATACTTTCTCATGACCCCATGCCTTAGTTAGTGTAACATATTCCACAAACTAATATCAGATCTATAACAGACTTGACAATCGCTGACAGATCGTTTATTCAACTAGCAAAGAGAAAACCGATCATTATGGTTTGCAACGTGCTGATGCAGCCTGCCTAAAATAACCCGGATATTTGTTTTTGTATCTTCAAATGTTTAATGATGCGCTCAACATTGTTAATCGTATTTATACTTCTAGAGCGTTGAAAATAATGGCCACCAAGTAGAGTCAGATTTCTCCGATTGTTGATTTGATGTGAGTATTTTCCTTCAGAAACAGTATCCATTTTTGGAAGCTCAAATGTTTATTAATGATTTCCACAAATCTGCTGACTGTTTGCATTGTTGAAAAGACCAAATGGTTAATTTCCAACTACGCTTTAATAGGTAATACAAAGTGATTAAAACAAATTCTTTGAAAAACTTTGATTCATTTTTCCCATGAGTTCACAAAGTACATCTATTTCATTTGCTTAATATAGAAACAATTTATTCTTATGGAGTATTCACTTCCATCTTCTGCAGCTGTATCACGCAGTATCTAGCCATTATCAAATAGCCGGCAATAATAATACATTAGCTGGTTAAGAACGCGAAGGTCGTTGCAACATAGTTAGTTAACACAAAATACAACTGCATCAAGTGATGTAAGGTTATAGAATGTTATGAAGTGTTTTACCTTGGAGAATTTCTAAGTTCGTTTAGAGTATCGACCAGCTCAATTCGGCTAATTCGTCATTCGACAGAGAAAAGGCCAATTGAAATCCGACAGCCACCAATCCGAACTCGGAATTGAAACCAAACCGGAAATATATCGGTACGAATAGTCACTCGAACTCTGTGGCAAATTGCTTAAACTTCGAAAGGCTGCAAATTGAAATAGTCCTCGGCAATAACTCAGTACGATGATTTAGAAGCTTTGGCAGACTCATTACCATAGAGCTTACACCAGATCTAACCAAGAAATCTCGAGATGTGGGCGTGATTCTGAATTATGCCCACAAATTGGCTAGATAAGAGATAAGTATCCACGAGGACATTCAAGGGATAAATTGACTTTAGTCTTAGACAAAAAGCTGGAAGCGCCGCAATTTCGAAATTAATTGGGGAGTATAGAAGTGTGATCTGACCTCTAAGGTCAAAGGAAGGAAATTAAAGATCACAAGCTTCTTAATAAATATATTTTACGTGTAACCCCCTCACGAGAAAAAAACACAGAGCTAGTCAATAAGAAATTATGTTTAGAATCAGCATTACAAAAACGAAAACCCTAGTTGCAATTTAAATGAACATAAGTCTGAAAGATTTCATGTGTAACCGCAACCGTTTAATGGTAATATAAACATTTAGTTTTGAATGAAAACAAAAAATAACTTTACATACAACCTGCAGTAAGTCAACAAATTATTTGGTTTTGAAATATTCAAAATTTAGCGCGAATTAATGCCCAACATTTAGCCACATTATTTACCGCATATCCAACTAGCCTCTCCTAAATATTGTACAACATTCCTCAATGATCAGGTTGCGTCAGTTTCAAAACAATAAATACATTCAGCAGCATTTACAAGTAAATTATTTGCAACAAGCACTATGAATTAACAATCATCCCCGAAGCATTCTCCCAAAATGTATAACTAAATCAGTTAGCATTCATGAGTTGTCCGTTTGCTTAAACCTTAGCCAGAAGTTTTTCTCGGCATAAGTATGAGGCCTTCAAGCTTAAAATCTAAAGATCAAACAATCCGCAACACCCATAACAAACAATCTCCTACAGCAACGCTATTTTATTATTCATGGAATAACTCTCGCCTGCGTACCAAACGTGATAGTCCATGGTTTAAAAAAGTGTCAGCTATATAACATGAATAATATATTATTAAATATTGCTTTGTAGAGTCAAGTGGAGGTTATTTGAATGATAATTATAAGAAAATAATATATAATAGTTCAATTTTGCATAAGAACTACTTGCGTTTGTAACCAAAAGTGGTAACTTTGAACGTTGAGGCAAAAGTTCTAGTCGTAGGTTTTGTAGAAGTTTTATATTTAATCAGCTCCATTAATACCGAAATTCGGTTCATACTAGAAAACATTACCACAGAAGAATATACTTCATCTTACTATAATTATTTGCTTGTTAGTTCTACGCTTTGCTAGTTAGCTTCGTTTGACACCATTTACAATAGAAGTTGAAACAAATGTGCGTCTTTTACTTCCATACCTATATATATTATTCTGAAAATATATTGAGACTGCATCATACTTAGATTACATACAACCGTTTGCATTTAAGTTCTTTGAATAATTATGAATTGCAGTTGACAATAAACTGCATTCTCCTGCAATTTTCAATTTCTCAATGCCAAAAGGGTTAGAAGAGCAAATCAAACATTCAAGTTCAGGAAGTTTGGCTTTCAGAGTGTTGTTACAAGATGTTGAAAATTGTATGCTATTTAATTCTAGTCGATATTATTCAGTTTTTAATTCCATAATCAGCTAGATTGTTCCTTCTGACATTTTTTGCTTCGATAGCTACCGGGGAAAATGTTTCGTATAGTAAATGGAAATATTTCATTATGTGCACTATTTATTCGATTGTTGGTTCTACTGGTTCTAGCCTTTATAATCTCAACTATCATCACTATCTTCTAAGATTCAATTTTCATAAATTCTGTCCTCACATCTTCTTCAAGTAGCACTACAACCCTATGTGGGTCTTGGCTGTAAGCACAATTTGCCTCCATCAACTTCTATCTAGCATTGTTTCCTGTTCATTTTTAACGCCCATCTTCCGCATATCGGATAGAACATTGTCCCTCCATCTCATTTTACGTCTTCCCGGTGGTCTACTGCTTCGTCTGCTCGTCGGTGCTTCCTGCCATACAATTTTCAGCATTCTCTCATCCGGTGCTCTGTATATGTGTCCTGTCCATCTCAGTCTTTGTGACTTTGCTTCTCTCACAATATCTCCCTGGTACAATTGTTCTTATTCGATTTTGCCCTGAACTAGGATCCTGGGTTGGTCCATATATTTTTCTAAGTATTTCTCGTTCGAATCTTCGCAGGACGTCTTCCTTTGCTTTGGTTAGGGTCCACGCTTCAAATCCGTACATGACTACCGGTCTTATAGTGACATGGTACAATTTTAGTTTTGAGGATCGCGACATTATTCCTCGATTGGAACAGTTCTCTTAGTGTATAATAGCATCTATTACCACTCTGTATGCGGGCCTTCATTTCAATATTCATATTGTTGTCTGCTGTGATAACTACGTCGAGGTATTTGAATTCTGAGACCCATTCTCCGTTCCGTTTGTAGGAGTAAATGGTTACATTTTGCCCTAGTCGATCTCTTCCCTGTCTCCGGGAATTAAACATGTATTTTGTTTTTTCTTCAATAATACGTAAACCTACTGTGTCTGTCTCCTTTTCTATTTTTCCAAACAACTCTTTGATTTCAATGGTTGTTTTACTGACAAGATCTATATCATCTGCAACTGCTTAAAAAAACTTCTACGTCAATGTTAGCTCGTTTGATCGCTGCGTCCTAAACGATATTGAACTGTATTGGAGACAAAATATCACCCTGTTTCAGGCCCTTGCTCACCAGAAAGTTTTCTGACATGTTGTTCTCAACTTTAACACAGCACCGTCTACCCTACATGCACACTTTTGTAATATTGATTATTTTTTTTGGGATTCCACATTCTGCCATGGCTGCTCATACGTGGTCTCTTAACACGCTATTATAGGCTTGTTGGAAGTCGATAGATAGTTGGTGGAGGTCCTTATCAAATTCCCAGTGTTTTTCGAGGATTTGGCGAATAGTGAAGATTTGATCTATCGTTGACCTGCCCGGTCTAAAGCCGCACAGATATTCACCTATCGATTCTTCCTCGTATGGTGTTATGCGAATTAGAATCACGTTTGCAAGCACTTTGTATGCGGTGTTGATGAGAGATATCCCTCTGTAGTTTTTGCATACCTGATAGCTTCCTTTTTTATGTAGGGGTATAATAACACTCTGTTTCCAGCTTTTCGGTAATGTTTCGCTGTCCCAATTAGTACGATTAACTCATGCATCTTTTGATAGAGTACTGGACCTCCCATTTTCAGGCATTCAGAGGGGATAGTATAATTTGCCGACGCTTTGTTGTTTTTTTTGTTGACGTTGTATGGCCTTCGTCACTTCTTCTAGTGTTGGTTTCTCGGTTTCTATTTCGACATTAAATACACCGGTATATTTGTTGTGTCGTCCTTTGTTACATTGAGGAGTTTCTGAAAATGTTCTTTCCATGTTTTTAATACCTCTGAAATGCTGGTGATGAGTTCACCATTGTTTTTCCGTATTATATGACTTGTTTGCGGTTTAAAGCCGATTTTAATTCGAGATGTTTCTTTAAAAAATGCCCTGCTGTTGTTATGACTTCCACTATATTCGATGCCTTATATTTGTTTCTTATGATGTCCTCTATTTTTATCCCTAAAGAGTTTTCTTGCTCTTCGTCTTGCATTGTTAAAGTTATCTATGTAGTTCTGGGAAGGGTCCTGAAACATTTGAGCCCTAGCGCGGTGTCTTTGGTTCTGTATGTATTTTTCTTTGTTCTTTCGCGCTTTCCGATAGTTGTCTCCATTGTCTCCAGAATAATCTTCTGTATAACATTCCACATGGTGTTGGCGATATTCTTACACGTTTCTGGTATATCCCGCATTTTAGATGCACTTTTAGACTTGTAGTTAGCGAGTGCTTTCCCTTCCTTAAGTTTATCCGTGTCTCATTTAGCTGTCTTATTTGGTTGTTGTGGACCTCACATATTTCGGCAAATCTAAGTCGCTTAGCTTTCGCTGTTTCATCTTTAATACGAAAATATACTCTTTAAATTTTGAAGATTTTTAACATGAAACATTTCTAGCACTTTGGTTGGAAAAATATTCAAAGTTTCATTTGATGTATTCAAATGTTTTATTCTGCTTAATGATTTTTTATACTTTATTTTTATACTTATGATATTTATATTTTAGTATACTTTTTGATCTTAATTGTATTTTTTCTCGAAAACTCATTACTTTATACTCGATTTTGTATCTGTTTGGCTCATTCATTAGCAATATGAGTCACATGACCCTCAGGATACATTAGAATCGTAATTTAACCAACCCACAGTGCCGAGTAAAGAAATTGTGTTCCCATCCTTCAAAGCTAAGTAATTTCACATGGAATTCGTTTCTAGAGATCTTAAAAGGACGGAATTTAAATTCAAATAAATGGCACTAATTACTCTGCAATTTATGTCTCCCAGTAAATATATACTTTAAATTTATTATTAACCCGAAACGCAATTCAAGTAATTATAGTATTATTAATATACATTCGGCAAATAATTCCTTTCCATTTATAAAAGAAATATTTTCTATTCTATGATTTATCTGCACTAGTAAGTAGCTTATTATCTAGTACTAGTGGATACGTTGTCTCTACCGACAAACCTCAAATAGCGATCTCTGATAAACCTGTGATAATAAATCACTGTTAAATAGCCTTTTTTGTTGAATGCGGTAAATTTCCCTCAAGTCTGCTTACCTATACGTACCTATCGATTACACTGAATCCTTGTTAGAAATTGAAGAACAATAATCGTATATTGTTCTTGGGGAAACTCGAAACACAATTAGCCTGCTAATTGGTACGTGTATAGCGAACGGAATACGAACTTATGTTATGTATAGAAAGATTTTACCACTTTCAATGTTAATATTGTTCTAAAGGCAAAACAAAAACAAACATGTAACAAAGTACCTGAGATAAATAAATACAGGTCTCTAAACAACTTAAATAACTTTGCAAGCTAATTGACAAAAATATTCAAATGAAAACCTGTCGGATTTCATTATTCCTTATTAAATATTTAAGTACGAATATAAAATTATCTGTCTCCAGAAATCAGCATTTTCAGCAGGAAAATATTGACGTACACAATTATGCTTTGAAAGATGGGGAAAAACCAAATCTTTCCAGATTTATTCCTGGCACTTTATATACCCTTAACGCTGCTGGATCGTCATATGAATAAAGGAGATATGATAAATATGAAAATTAAAGATTGGGAGAATGGTATTTTTTATCCTTTAACGGAAATTGCATACTGAAGAATCGAAATACTCAAATGCCAAATCAAATTACTTTGAAATGGAGATAAAAGTAAAAACGTTTTTTTTCCATTACCAAGTACTTTCTTAGAATTTAGTTAGAGAATAGGTTTACATACATCGTTTTTTAAATTTATTATAATTTATTTATTTTTAATTAATAAATTGTAATCTGGACTGGATGTGAGAGAGTTTTTCTCACATACTTTTACTTGCAGTTTTCTGGTTGCAAATTTCAAAATTGTATCAATTCCGTTCGAAATTTACTAAATTTTGTAAATAGTCGTTAGGGAAAAAACTTTTTTACTTAAAAACTCTGGCTTCATGTTCAATTATTAAGATTCAACCATATAAGACGTAAGATAAAGTTTTTTGTTTGTTTAATGTACTTGTATTTTATGTCCAGGTTTCTATTTGCTAAATAGAGATTGAGGTCCAAATTTAGATAACTATTTTAAAACTTTATCTTATTTTTGGAATATATTTTCAGAATCGTTCCTACCTAACCATGAACGCATGAAATACTTAGAAGCATGTATTCAGTATGATAAATTATTGAATACAAAAATAAAAAATAAACCAATTTATCCAAATCCACCAAAAAAATTAATCATGCACCGCTAAAATAATTATTATGAACAAACTGGACTCAGAACACAAAATTACTTATTTTTTGTGAAATAGAATTGCTCCGCTGCTTGTAGTGATCTCTATTATGATAAGAGATGGAGGCAAAAGCAATTAAGATCTTGTTTCTTTTATAAGTGACTGTTAATGCTATGCAGCAAGATATCAGCAGCATCTGTGCATAAGACATTAAGCACGTCTGAACAAATTTCTTCAAACAAAAATAAAACGAAAACATGCAGAACATAATAAAAGGTGCAAACAATGGTAAGAAGAATGAAGAAATATTGTCATCATTTATACACATTATTAGACCTACCTACTAACAGACAATGTATTTTTTCTTGACTAATAAATATGAAAGCAAAACAAAATAATCTGTTGAAATAATGCTGAAGGAATAAAATCATAACTTATTGTTTGAAAATTATTAATTTCAAATGAACCCCCAGTCAGATACCTACATCTAACGATTCATAAAAAATATTGCTGATTTAAACCAAACCAACCATTGAGAGTAAGCAATAAAATTATTTTTACAAACCATAACATATATCATTTAAAAAATATTGGATTCTAATTTTAGAAATTCCAAACTCTAAATACCAAAATAAACGTTATCTGGGTATTATCATCTTCGAAACCAGACGACCTTCGGTAAACTATACATCTACCTGCATCATGACATTGTTAGCGCGTTATTATATAAGAAATACTTTCTGGTATTCGCAGAAGCAATATCAAAATTGGGTTCTAAACCTAATTATTAAACCACTTACTTTAGCTTGGAAAGTGATGCCATGATGGAATGCTTCCTCAGGATGGAGTGGTATCCTCGTGTCATATTCATCATTCTGCACCAAGTCGTACTGTCTTTTTGACGGCATTTTACCTCCTTAGGATTCACACCACTTTCATATTTTGGTTCAAAATAAGTCCGTTAAAAGTTTTCACTAATACTGCAAGTTGGTTTTGGCACTGATATTTTTCCTTAAGTTCACTTATCACAAGAAATATGCAACGCGCACTCAATCAGATTACTTTCAGCGAAATGCAAAAGCAATTATATTTCAATTTTCAGAATGTGAAGGAAAGAAGTAATTTTTAATTCCGGCGTAAGAATTTCCGAATCAATGCATGCACAGATTGCAGCTTTTAACTAGAATTTGCAAATTTATTTAATTGGAAGATTTGAGCCAATTTCCGACTCATATCGAGTAGTAGAATTGCTATTGAAATCACTCATAACACAATTGTCCTAGAAGATTTTACCTCCGCGACCACCAGATTTATATCCCATCGACATGGATACCCAACTTCCTTCTAACAACCACACCGCGCCGATGACTAAATTATACCGAGTCGGCTAAAAACGTGATTTTGTTGTCTTCCATTATGTGTTTGTCTGAATGGTTATCTCTTCGTATGGGTAGGGGTGACGTGAATCACTTTACTTGCTGCACCTGGAACAAAGATAGAAATTACTAGTGGGAACCTATGCGGCGTTTAACAAACAAAGACAAGGCAATTAATACGGTTATTCGATTAATCACAATGTGAATAACGATTATTTGCAATATTTTCTCACAAGTATACGTTGGTTTTGATCAAGGGTTTCACGTTTACATGTCAAAGTACGTTTATATGGATCTCCGAAACACACCAGGGTGAAATAAATATTGGTTCCCACTTTATTCTTACAGGCAGCGACAGCTCCATAAACTTCTCAGCATTGATAAATGGTCGACCTTTTCCCTATAGAGCTTTATAGGAAATAGCATTGTGAATTAGGTTTTTTAATTTTGCTATTTTATGCTTTCCAAACGTAGTTTTTGTCGGATTTTTATTCTAGTATTATGTTGCACCTTTCAAATGTGGATAGATATTTCTTTGATATAAACCCAAATTATTTGTGTAACTTTCTGGAATCTATAGATTGTATCTATTCATATGTGGTTATACTTAAATTAATGCTAATAATGTTTACAAAAAATATAAATATTCATTCATCAACTGTTTGTAGTCCAAGATCCAATGCGTTTTCATTATTCAGTTTAGGCAACACTGAGTTGAATCTGGTTGAGTGGCACTTTCACAGCGCATTCCCGTTAGAACTGTAACTGAATGTGGGTAACCTGAGATGCTGTCTTACGTTTTACGGTTTGGTTTTAGATGGCACTACCATGCCGTGTTGCAGAATACATACGTTTTCTTATATTTGTCTATAGTTACTGATATATTTATCAGGCTGATAACTGTATGAAAAAGTTGCAATTTTCGGCCTGATAAAACTTGGTGAATGCAATCATCAGAAAACAATTATTAGATAAATTGCTGTCATTCCAAACATTTCAAGTTTCGCGCTTCGAACATAGGTGGCGACAAAAACTTGCTTTCGAAATCTAGCTTGTCAATTACGGTTTGTGTGTCGATGGGTACAGATGCGCTGTGAAAGTGCCATTCAACTCAGTGTTACCCATGTCTAATTCAGTTGATATATTTATTTATAATTCACCTCTTACGAGGTGACCGCTTCAAACGAATATTTGGAAAAATTACAGCTGGTTTTGAAATGAATTAGATTCTTTTAAGTGATTATGCAATTCGTGAAGCATATCCTACTTGATTGGCCTAGTCAATGGACCGTCAATATTAAAGAAACTGAGCAAATGCATGCTAATTTCTCGAGAACACCTGAAGGTTTTACTCGCTAATAACACGGTAGAAAAACGTTCATGGATTGCAACATGCATAAAGCTATTGAACTGAAGATATTGTGTATAATTGCGAAATATATTGTTAAATTATTTTCAACAAAATGTCTTTGTTCATATATGAGAGCAAATTCATAGTTAGCATTTGCCTCTCAAAGCAGTCATGAAGGCTTCATAAAGTATGAGAGGCATATAAAAAACTCTGAAATCATCAAATTTTCATCGATGGTATTATCAACTATCATCAATAATTGATACTTTGGATCGACCTCGATTGCTTCTGCAAATCATTTTCCTATTCTTAGAACTAAACCATTTAATACTACTTATACTTTGTTCGTAAATTACAAAAAATTCATGACTTTAAACCATACAAATAAGAACAGGAACCTAGCAAAACATTTGCATAAAACCCTCTGAAAATGTATTCCTCCTACTACCGCTAACAAATGATGCCCCAAAGCCGAGATATCCAAGTCATAAAAATGCATCGGCGAATGCGTGTGATTTGTCCCTTATGCATTTTGATGACAGAAAATGCTTTAAATTGGAATTGCATGTAAATTTTGCAAAAGAACAATATCTCGTCGGCTACGTCGCATATTCGTTCTTCTGACAAAGCCATTACACCATCTGAGGCTTATACTAGATATGTGATTTGTCTTTCTGGATTTGTTGTCGATAATGCATGAACGTTTTAAATTACTACTCTTCAACAAGATGTTTCTAAAAACAAATATGTGAATCTGAAGTGAATATTATTGAATAAAGTTGAACGAATCAAATAACTAGACAATTTGTGTCTCGCTTCAAAAATATTTGTCTTTTAGAAACTTGTATCGGTTAAAAGTATTCTTTAGTACTTAATGAAGCCCGACAAATAATGAAACCAAATGTAAAAAAAACCTCTAGATATATGATTGAGGAAGCCGCAAATTGTCATTTCGATTTCGTCTTCTAAAGTCGACTTCTAGGGAGTTTCCGTTTTTGCTAAATCTATTTAATACCAGCTAAATACCTCTTAAATCGTATTATTATTCGAGAACCTCTTCAATCACTATTTTCCTTAATTCAGTTACGATTGAAATTGTGAATGCAAAAAGTACTCTAAGGGATCAACATCCTGCAACGCGCTTATGCAACCTTCTTTATTTGATTTTTGTAACTTTTTAGTTGAAATAAAGTTGGAAACTGTATTTTTCAAAACGTACTCGACGTTTGTAGCTCCGCGCCTTATAGCTTAACTAGTCACAAATGCGAATGTGATATGAACTGAAAATGTTGTGAAAGAGAATATGAGAAAATAATATTAAAATAAAATTGGTTTCTCAAGGAAATAAATCATCACGTATTCATCGCTTATGGCCCAAAAATAACTCGTTTATGAAATGTTTAACTTAACTTAACCAATAAAGGAATAATATCCGGTGTATTAAACTCATATTCATGTGCGTTTAACGGTAGAAAATAATTCATTGAACAAACTAATATCAACGCAGAAAGCAAAAACTAAAAAATGAAAACAAATATTACGAATAATTGTTTAATAAAGAAATAAAAATAAAATCGATGGACAGTTTCATATATTAAGTAAGTTACCTGTGTGAGTCTTTTGTTCTTTTACCTATTACATAAAATGACGTAAAGCAAAAAATTAAATACAATATAACAGCAAAATAAGTAGCTGCCAAATGAAATAAAAGTAATTGTAAACCATGAAATGCAGCTGCATAAAATATAAACAAAACGAGTCTTTTATGTTCGAATATGGGAAGAGCTTAATCTCTTCTAAAAATTCTCTCTAAAAAAAATTTAAAAAAGGTTTAACATTTGAGCAAAGTAGAGTAATTCAACTGACAAAACACATTATAATGAACAAACGTCTGACTGGGCCAATCAAATGGTAAGGACAATATAACAGGCAATCGACTCTAACAGAGAGACTTGCATTAGAGGGATGTTTCCCTCATGCGAAACAATACTAATGAAAGATAGATTGCTTTTCAACGCTCATTACGAATCAATGCATTTCTACTGCGAACTTGGAAAGAATAGCTAGGAATAATACTTACAAACGCGAACAAAGATGAAATAAATTGGCTCAAAGTAGGTCTGTATTCAAGATGAAATAAATGTTTGACTAACTGACCTAGACTAACTCAAACGGACCCAAACCAGCCGATCAAAGTAGATATTTTTAGAAATTATATTCAGTTATTAAAATACGACAGTCCGGACAAGAAACCAGATATCGAAGTATTTTTAAACGCCAACGACAAAAAGCATTAATGATAAAATTTACAAACAAACGGGCATTTTAAAACACAAATTTTCAAGTTAAATACACTCGCAAATATTGACGTTCTATTCTAGTGAGATTTTTATAGTAGGTATTTATTTACCTTCTAAAAAACCGTAAAGCTTCAGGTAAGAAGATATGCACAACGAAGACAGGCACAAGGCACAAAATACACTTTTTTTTTCAAAATATATAATTTTTATTCGCTCACATTAACTACAAATGTTAGTAAAAGAAATATTAATACGGTTTTAAAATAAAAAAAAACTGCTGTATACATGCTAAAATTACTGGACTGATGATTTGCTTATACAACAGTTTTTTGGCCAAACACAAGTTAGTACTTGTCGAATATAGCTTCCCTTTCATCAAATTAACAATATTTTTTACGATTCGAACTTTAGTAGATATCAGTACCTCAAAGTCACCTTTATGACTCTTAACTTTAGGAAACATGATTTCATATTTAAATTCTTCCAATTTTAGATAAGCAAGAAAATTTCATTAGCTCGTTCCTATTCAATGGGTAGAACCAAAAGCACAATAAACACAAAATACTATCCCCTTTTACTATCAAGTCGGAACAACAGAAAAATAATTTAGATCTCCATATAAATAGAATTTAAACGTACAAAGCATTCTTTAATATGTATGATTCTTTTGAGATGAAAACTTCAAGTTCATTGATGGCTTATATAACTAACACTTTATGTTAAGTAAGTTATATTTGAGATAATGAAGACATTTTCATATATTTTTTTATATCGTTCCATAAAATTGGAAGCCGCAAGCACCCAGAAATGCGAAATATAATTATTTAGGTAAACAACAGTAAATCGATATAAAAAGATTCTAGTCAAGACGTGATAAATAAATTGGCTTCTAGTTCATAAACGAAAATCAGGCGAATAGAAAACTGTAATTGTAGATATACATAAAATGGCATATTTGTTTTCATAGTCTTGCATAGAACGAAGCGCAGTGTACACGGCAGAATGCAATTGTTTTTCATATCAAGCCGACGCAATAAGAAAGCCATTTTGTGTAATATTTGAGATAAACAACATTAAAGTCGCGACATAAAAGGCTAAATACACGCCCAAGGAAGCGCATTGTATTTCCAATAAGAAACAGATAACATAAATATCTTACGAAGCACGTTCGCGGTTCAATGTTCAAAAACTAAATATCACTTCTTATTAAGAAAATTATAATTGTTGATAACGGCGCAATTATCATATTTCCTTTCATATTCTTATGTTTATATAGCAGCAATATAAACGGAAAAATCTGGGGATTAACTTTTATATCACGCCCAAGCAATGCGAAACAATTTTGTGTACTAGTTGAGATAAACAACATTAAAAATGCGACATAAAGTAAAATAAACGTCCTAAGATTCGCATGGATTGCATTGCTCCGACCAAATTTCCTGAAAACGCAGCTTAGTGTAAAAATAAAACTTTGTACGATTTTTAAGAAGCGGCCATAAAAATAAACAAAAACAATAAGACATTATTTTCTCTTTTCTTCAATAGCACCATACTTCGAATGGCAACGTAGAAGCAGACACTAACTCGCTTACCTCAGGAAAAGCTGAAGAATAAATACAAAGCAGGAGATAGATATAATTTTGATTATCTGATTAAGTAGCTTGATCTCTATTGTGCTACCGAACTGAACTGACCACAGCTGTCCGAAGATATTTGCTGCCTTGTTAACACAAAGCGATTGGGACACAGCTGCTCAAGTTTTACCCTTTTCCTGCATTGCTCTCTTTTTGCTTCGACTCCCACACTTAAAGCCGGGAAAATACAAACAAAAAATCCCCTAGAAATTCGTGACTTGCCTAATTTGTTGCGCTGGCTTTTGCAAATCAGACGCAGGTGTGCCTTTTTTCGATTGTGTTCAGTGTGGTGGTACAATGTAGATAATCTCAATAATACAATATGTGTAACACATGCATGCCTATATTAGTGCATAAGGAGACAGCCGACTATTTGCAAAAATTTTGCGGCATATATCAGGGAAGAATTGAATTTTAGAAAATGCCGCGAGGACTTGAAACTGTGAGCACACTACTGTCTCATCAAAAATACATGAGGAAATCGGAGAAAAAATGTTTTGCACCCCCTTTTTTGCTGGTTATTTGTCGTCTATAAAGAATGATAAATTTCTGCATTATCCTTAATCAAATAAATCAAAATTATAAGTTTAGATAGCCATTTGCAAGCAAATTTTTTTTGATTGATCTGTGCGATCCCAGCGCGCCCAACTGATGCGGCAATATAAGTACGTGATCATTTCATGATTATGAATAAGTTGTGTGCTTTTCCACTAACAAATCAAAAATTAAACGAATTAAGGAAATTGACCTGATAATGCGCCGTCTAACAATTCACGTGTAAAACATCTTGAAAATTCGGGTGTAAACACTAAATTCGAAATATTGACATTGGCCACAAAATTCAGTATTATTCAATAATTAGAGTTATTGACGTATCAGGTATGTTAAAGTAGTAGTAGTAGACATCTTTATTTCTAAAAAAGGCTATCGACCTATCGGCCTTTCTGCCCTTGTTTAATACATGTAGTCTTACTCTAAATAAAAAATAAAGATGAAAATTCTTTTATTCTTGGTTAATAATCTTATTAAATAAACTTTCCAATTCTAATGACGAGAAAAAATTATCTTTTTGTCCAGTAGTCAGTTGCGTTTGTAAGTGTTCGAGTAGCGTTGATGTAGGGAAACGGAAGCGGGATTGTCTGGTTGGTCTTGTAAGACAAAGGGGATTCAGTATGGTCCAGTTGTAGGGGTTGTTTGTCCATTTTGACTGTAGATGTATGAGTCTTTCCGAAATCTTTCTCATGTTTGTGCGTTCGTATAGTAGTTGGGTGGAGGGGTTGTGTAGTGGGTTTTGGGGGAGTCTTATTCGTGTTATTAGTCTTAGTGCAATTTGTTCTGTTGTTTGTATATAACGTTTTGTCCTTTCTATTCCGTTGGTCATGAGTATATGTCCATAGTCAAGCAAGGGTCTACAAATAGCTTTATATATTTTGGTGGCGGTGTTTGTGCTAATTCCTTTGTCTTTGTAGGTTAGTGATCGGAAGTGTTTGGTTCTCTTTATTGTTTCTGCCCTGATGTTTCGTATGTGTTTAGTGAATTTAAGTTTGTGGTCAATTGTGATTCCAAGGTATTTTACGTCGTTTTTTGGTTGTGTCGTTTTGCCGTCTGCAGTTATTGCAGGGGAGTCAGCGTTGAGTCTGTGGTTTGTGAGCAGAAGTTGGTTTTTTGACGCGTTTGGTGTTAGTCTCCATTTATAAAACCATGTCATTGTGTTGTTTGTTAGTGTTTGGAGTCTTTGAGCTGCTCTCAGTAGTTTTGTCATGTACAATAAGTGCCGTGTCGCCTGCGTATTGTAATATGTATGCCGATCTGTCGATTTGATTTTTGTCTGGTAAGTTGTAATTGTATATGTCATGGCAGTATATATTGTAGAGAAACGGTGAGAGCCGGGATCCTTGAGGGAGGCCTTGTTCAGGGGGGTATGTTAAATTAAATATCAAAAAAACATTTAGAATATAGCTTTAATTGAGATTTGTCAGCAGGTTTTGCCGTCTGCAAAAATAACAGAATTTTTAGATCGAAAACAATTTTCAGGATATATTTTTTGCAAAAAAGTCATTCTCTACAAAGAATGAAAATTGAACTTGCTGTTTTTATTCATATCAGACCATTAATTTGATTCCTCTTTTCAATTAGTTTCTGTTACAACTGTTTTCAACGTAGGCGTAGATTTTAACGTAGGCTAAGAAAAGAATAATATTTTATTGCATGTTTTCGTTTGGAAACTTCTTCACTTTTTCGTTTTGCTTCCAGTCAATCGCTTAAAAAATAATTCGATTTCAAATTTGGTATGTCGTCTGTGGTCCATCATTGCGTTAACACCTACGAATTTTTTAAAATTAATACTTGGAGACTCACTCGCTAGTACTATTTTACTCCATATTGAATTTAATTTGATGTCGCTGTGCGGTAAACTAGAAAATAGTGTAAAATGTGATACTGAAAAAGAACTGCTTCTACTCTGCAGCTGAAAATTGCGGTGGGCGCTGGACTAACTGCAGCGAAATCTCCACTTATCACAACTTTGTGTTGGCTGGACAAGGGAATCAGTAGTGGTGGAGTGAAGCGGGGGTGTTCAAAGAAGCGCATAGAAGCACGATGTGGCCCAGGTTAAGTAATAATTCCGCGTTTTTAGCGTAGCAGGGTTATTTGTCTGATGGAATTTACATGCGTGTTTCGCCTTTTGCTGGCAGTTTTATCACTTTCATATTGTCTATATTGACTAGTTTATCAGAAATTAGTTCGGTGTCAGCAAAGGAAAATGTTTAATAGATTTTCACAACAAACAGCAAAATCGACAAAAAAACTTTCGGCCAATCTATTTTTAGTTAATTACATCTAAACAATTAAAATATATTTACTTATATGACAATATCTGTCTATGATAAAAGATAGACTTATTTCCCAAGTTAAAATATGTATTTAGCGAAAAATAGGAAACTCATAACCAACATTGTATCCAACTCTGCCTGCGGAGAGAATGGGTGAACCGAGTAGCTTCATTCGAACTGCAGCCGGTCCCAAGCCCGGATAAAAGAGGGGCCTCAGGTAAGGCTAGCGACCTGCCAGAGGGTGCTCAAAGAAACGATAACATCGCCTCGGACAGGATAGGAAAAAACGATCACGACCAGGCACGAAAAAGAAAACGATTATGGAAACAGAAACAAAAACAACTCAGACTTGGATGCTGGAATGTAACATCGCTGAACAACAAAGATCAAGAAGTACTTCTAGAAGTAAAACGACATAAGATTGATATATGTGAACTTTCGGAAACCAAAAAGAAAGGCAAAGGCAATACAAAATATGGCGAGTAGATCTTAATCTATAACGGCAAAGACAAGAACGAAAGAGCAACCTCCGGGGTCGGTCTACTCATACACGAGAGGCGTCAAAACAACATCCACGACACAAAATATATGTCCGATAGAATACTGCAGGTGACCATCAGCGTACAAAAACTCAAACACATACACCTAGTGAGCGTCTATGCTTCATATACTGGCAAACCGAAGAACGAAATAGATCAATTCAATCAAAACATCCAGGCAGTACTAGATAACATCCCCAGACAAGATGAGGTGATAATACTGGGAGACCTTAAAGCTCGAATTGGAAACAACGTAGTACCGGTGTTAAAAACCGATTCAACGAAGAAAGTAACAACGAAAGCGGAGAATTGTGATCTCAGATATGAGCTATTAACGAACTAAGAATTAATAACACATACTTCTCTCATAAACCGCAGCACAGATTTACATTCAAAAATACTCGAGGCAAGAAATCAGTGATTGATTACATAATTACAAATTAAATCATTCACCCAAATAGAATCCAAGACGTCAGAGTCTTAACATCTGCAAACGCGGGAACTTAGTACTGGCCAAAATAACTGCCAAAGTTCAATACACTAAAAAACAAACACCCGTTAAAGTAAGCAAAATAAATAATAAATATTGAATCACTTACAGTCCCATAATCAAAACTCCTATACCAACAAAGACTCATTAAGAAAATAGAAAGTAACCACATTGTAGAAACCGATAACGCTCAAGATGCCTGGCAAAAAATTAAATCAAACAAACTCAAAGCCGCCGAAGAAGCTGTTGGAAGAAGAACAGCAAATAAATCTACCAAACCAAACACAAAATCCTGTTTTACTAAGGAAGTCAAAGAATTTGCAAACGAAAAGCGCAAAGCATACCTGAAATCCAGATCACAAACCTTAACACTGGATGAATTCAAAGCCGTAAGAAGTACAACCAACAACAAAATCCAGTACATTAAAAGAGCACATTGGGAAAGTTTCTCGGCAGACATGGAACACGACCTTTACTGAGGCCTGAGGAAGATTTGGAACATGTTAAGGAATAGGAAAAAACCAATCAACGAACATATAAACATAACGAAAATTGCTCTTAACGATAGGGAAAAACACTTCTGTCAACTCTAAAGCGATGATATAGACGCAGTAAATCTTGACACAGAACAGCATACTAATAACACTCAACAACCGTGGACCGTGTCCGATGAGACACTGAACCAATCGATCACCAAATTAAAAAACAGCAAGTCCGCGGGAATAGACGAAATATCCAACAAATTACTGAAGCACGGAGGAAACACACTATCCAAAAAGCTACACGTTCTCTTTAACAAAATCATAGAATCCAAAAAAATACGAAACGAAAGGAAAGAAAGCATAACCATTCCAATATTCTAGAAGGGAAGCAAAAAAGATCCAGAAAACTATCGAGGAATTACGCTATTAAGTTCAGTACTAAAATTATTCACTAAAATACTGTCAGAAGATATATGCCTCTCATGGCATATGCGAAGAGCAACAAGGCTTCAGAAAAAACAGGTCGACAGTAGATGCCATCTTTGCTATCAGGCAAATTGCTGAAAAGGCTATAGAATACAACAAAACAGCATATATGTGTTTTATAGATCTTACGAAAGCATTTGACCGAGTAAGACTCACTGATGTGAAACTTCTCAAAAAGAAAAACGTGCACTCGAATACTTCAAGCATTGTTGGGGAGTTAAACTCTAACAACTGGAGCCAAATACAAGTGGAAGGCATAAAGACACGCAGACTACCCATGCAAACTGGAATAAGACAAGGCGATAGCCTAAGCCCCATCCTCTTCAACTTGAATATGGACGAACTTATAGCGGAAGTAAAAAGGTTGGACAGGGATACTCACTAGGGGACAAAGAACTAAAAGTAATTAGCTAGCGGACGATGCCGTGCTGGTCTTAGAGGGTGAGGACAACCTGCAGAGCATGATTTATCAGTTCGAAAAGACAGCTACCAAATACAACATGGAGATATAGGTTGCAAAATCAAAAGTGCTAATCATCTCAAAAGAGCCCAGAATATGTAAATTGGCTATATACAATAAACCAGTAGAACAGGTTATGAGCAGATATCTCGGCGTCAATATCACGAGCAGCAGAGACCTCTAAGAAGAAGTAAAGTCTCAAACAACCAAAGCAGCTTTAATATCAGGATTACTTAGAGATATAAAATGGTGAAACAAGCACATGTCCATTAAAAGCATAGTCCGCATATATAAGCCTGTGTAAGACCTGCTATGACTTACGTTGTAGAAACAAGATCCGAAAACTGCACAACAAAAAGGATTATCCGCACACAGCAGTGTGCTCTGCTGTGTGATCTCTAAGATCCATAGCAGGCTACACACTAAGGGACCACAAAAGAAATGAAGTCATCCGAGAACTTTGCGCTGCCCAAGACATAGTTAGATGGTCCCGAAACAGACGTCGCGAATGGAGTGGATCATGTTGAACGGGAGGACGACAACAGATTGCCGAAGATTGCAAGAGATGGTCTCCCAAGATCCAGCAGACCACCTGGACGTCCACCCATACGTTTGCATAAAAGCTAGAATTTATTATCCCAGATACAACTCTAAGAAAGTAGAGAACAAGGCAGATGCCTTACAAAAAGGAAGACGAAGAAGAACATTGTGTCCGTAATCTGTGAAGTAACTCGTTTAATTGAGTTAATAATGTGTTTTTTTATTCGGTAAATCATACAATATGGAAACTACGAGTTTTATGCCACAAGTGTCGAATTTGGGGACGGAATTTCGTGTTCGACGTCAAAATTTCTCACAAGAAATCACAATGCGACCATTCTACCTTATTCTATTAGAGTGGTCTTATAAAGACATGAGCAGCATATAAATCTAAATCCAAAACTAGAATCTAAAACAATAGTAATTAATCTGATAATTCATGAAGAAGTTCCTCGTTCGTTAAGTGAATGTTCATTCAGAGCTGCTTTATATGAAAAATACAAGCCGATCGGTGTTAGCAATACTTCATTTTTCTGACATACACTGACGATCCAAAACACTTGGAGTAATACGACAATTATTAGTAATTAAAGGATTTTGAGGCAAACATTTACCACCCTTTTAGACTGGCTAATTATTGCTGTTTATTAGATACCTAAAAAGTCTTAAATTTAATTTAAAAGATACCTATCTTCAGCGAGATTCGAAAATATTCTTTAAAAACGACATGTTCCTGGTGCACGTTACAACGCCACTTTCATTCACAAAAAGTTGCAAATTTTCACCTTAAATAGTATTCCGATAAATTTCACAAATCTCTCTTATGCATATGACAATCAAAAAGCGAGGTGACATGCAGTAAGAACGAATGCCCATTCATAAATCACAGCTTATCACTATTTCATCGAAAAATGATCTAGTCACAGAACTTTCCATTCCATCCATTATGTAAGTAATGATTATCTAAAATTCTATGCATTACACTGATTCAGTGTAGGCAGTACACCGGAGGCGTAGCACGAAAACCTGCACTTGAAAATGTCGTAATTGTAGCTGACTGGTGCATCGAACCATCTTGTAGACCGCAGTACCCGCAGAGATGACTTCTTGCAACAACGAGTTCACACAAGATGAACTTTACTTTATCAACTGTTAAAAAACACATATAAATACAGATGAGCAATACTTAAGAGCCTAGTATTGATCGATTTATTTGGACATTAATTTTTTCAAAGTACAAACCATTTGCATTAAATAGAAATATATTTTTAAAAAATTATGAGACAATTCGGAGGCAAGCAAACATTCCAATATGAAAACGCAAACTTTGGGTAAATATATTGAATTTTGCAGATTTTCTATGAAAAATGAAAGCGGCAGTGCATAATTAATCCCGTACATAGAAATTACCTCCGCCCAGAGAATTTACATTTTTATCAATGATTTTATATTAAAATTTCCAAGTTTCCAAAAGTTCAACTTAGTTGAGTCTGGTAAATCCACTTCAATAAACATACTGTATTCAGTTAATTAATTATTAAGCAAGTAGGATTGTCATATTAATTTAGAGAATGCAGTGAGCGAGAGAATTCTGTGATTCTGTGATTTGGCCCTTGAATTTGTTGGAATAAAAATTGCAAAAATTCTAAAATTTTTAAGCGTATCAAACTCTCATTGAAAACATGATATAAATGATTTCAAATGTAAACTATATGAAAATTAGTTTGTACTTATATATGAAGAGATACTTTGCTATATACCAAAGTGGCGCTCTTGCTCAATTTAAGATGCTGTTTTTTTTACAAATGTAAATAAATAATTTTTCCATATGATTTAAGAATTCAACTTTGAAACCTTTGAGTCGTGAAGTTAGGTTCAGATAAATATTTAAAAAAACCGCATAAAACTGTAATTTTCGATACCAGCCTGAAAAAACATCACAAATTACTCAATTTCATTGAATCTCATTTCCAAACTACCCAGCCAGCTAAATAAATAATAATTGCCCCAGGGAAAAAAGAGAGGCTTGACTGAGTAGGAGAGAATTTCAAGTTTAATGATGATCGGCTGTGGTAACAAAACCCGACCACAAGCTAGAGTTTGTGAGTTATGCGATAATAAATACTCGGAGAGGCGCATTAAACAATCAGCAATTAGTGAAACAGGGAAAAGTTTGGTAATTTTGGTTATGTGAGATGTAGTTAATTTCGAGGAAAACTTAATAGCGTGCCAGAAAATACACAATTACATCAAAACCATCCACGGATGCAGCTGGAGACGTGATATATGTATGATGAAAGTATGGTAACAAGGAAATGCCACTTATACAAAGTACACCTTTACATCCAGTAGAGTTTTGCTAAATAGTCATGGAAGAGATTAATGCTACTTTGAAATACAACAGTTGAAGGGATTATTTTAGTGTATAATATTTCTTTATAAAATTATATATTATGTTTTCCTCTAAAGTTTTTACATTGTTTGAATACAAAGGAAAACTGGACAGGTATTTTTGGTTTAATAATAAGTAGTGATGTTTTTCAAGAGAAAACTGGACTATGTACTATACATTAAGAAATTTGGTCAACAGTGCCACTTTTAGCCTGCAATCGCAGATTGTAAAAAAAATGTCAATGACGTTTATTTTAATATTCGTTTACATCACCAGATATCAAGCCGTAGTTCTTTGCTTCTAGCTCAAATATATATTGTCTAACATTTTGTTCTTCTTGGAAGTCATTCATTTCATCTAATAAAAAAATCTTTTTTCGCATCTGACTTATCTAATACACGGTTATATCAGTGACGATTTGCCTGGTGTATTATTCCATGCAGATCTTCAATTCGTTGAAGAATCTTTTCACTCAATTACAAGGAGTTTAACTGTAAATATTCTGCATAAGCAGCTCTCTATGTGCTTCTATATGAGCTTTCATAAAACAATAAACATCAACATTTCTCTACCTTCCTACATCCTCAATCTCATCTCGTTCAATTCCTCTGTCCGTTTTTTTTTTAATTTAAAGGTGTAAGTGAGATACTTCCTTAAATGGTACAATTGTCTGAGACGTTAAGTAAAAAAATTGACATAAAACGCATACATTCAGAATTGATTCCAAACCTTACATGTTATGGACATCAAAAGTTGTTCTTATACAATTTGCATCATGATTAGAAAATAAAAACTATTAGATCGTATTCAGATTCTAGACCATCTACCTCTACGGCATCACATTGCATCGGTTTAGTTCGTTCAACCTGATATAAAAACCGAGGCCATTCTTGAAAAATGGTGGTCAAGGCCGCTGTTCGTCTAATAAAAGCCAACAGACGCCTTCGAACCACAAAAATACGCAAAGTTCAGCCAGGACCTTTCGATTTTCGATCATGGTTAGATAAAGAAAACGATCTGGTGCAGCTGGGTAAATGTCTATTATAGATTCCAACATGTTTTTGCTGCTGCAGCAACTTTCGCTTTGAAGATAGCCCAAAGAAATTATGACAGGGCATGAAAAAAGTTCTTGTAAGAAAACAGTATAACGTTTGTGAAAAGTGAGGATTCTTTAAAACTAATGATAATGAATTAGGTAGGCAATCGATGTTTAATATAAAAACTATGTGTGTAAACCGATCTTTAGAGCCTAATAAATAGGTGTTTACTGCAGGGAGACTGCAGAAAGAAATAACATTTTCTGAAAATGTAATTTGGTAGCACCGTTTATGTGGGAGTAGCTTAGAAAACCCCGAAATTTAGAATACAGATGTACAAACTTAGAATACTAGTTAACAAGCGCAACCAAGGAAGAACGTGGGAATCTGATGATTCCTCAATATTCCATTCCGGCTTTTAAGACACTTGAAATTTCGGAAACTTGGTTCATAGTATGGTTTTATTAACGAGAAAGCGTCCAGATATTGTGGCCTACTTGAACTTCTACCCCTGATTCTGCATCGCAAAGCATTTGACTAGCAGATTGACCATTTTGAATCTCTGCAATGTGTATTTATATTTCCTCAAAAATTGCTTAAGAGTAAAATTACAGTGTGAGCATATCTATGAAGTAGTTATTTTTGGAGTATCATTAAGGAAGTTAAGGCGTTTTTAAACATTGCACTACAATGCTTATTTTTAATCAACGGTACAAGCACCACGTTTTCAACAACTGTTTGCCATCTGGCTCCCAAATTTTCAATGCAAAATCGATGAAAACCGATTGTGTTTTTAGAAAAATATGTAGAGGTTGCTATTTTGGGTCCCGTCCAAATTTTCAACAATGCAGTTACTTTCCAGTACCCCTAATGCAAACTAGCGCCCTACATGCTTCAGTCGATTGAATGTGTAGAAATTATATATTTATACTTATATGAATATATAGTTACTTCAAATAAACTGAAATGTCGACAGGATATTTATATAATTCTCCCAAACGTGGCAACTGCTGAAGCTGACTGTTTAGCTTTCAACAATACGAGCCAGGAAATATTATCCATTTTCCAGCTATTTTACGCTAGAGAATGGCGTGCATGGAAATGTGATCTTAAGGCCTGCAAATGAAACCAGAAACTTGTTCTCTTGTCGATACCCCGAGTAAAAATTCCACTTCCTAGGTGGTATATAAAATGCAAAGTCCTTCCATTCTTGGCTCTCCTAATGGCCAGTTTTCTCACGTTTCAGCTTAATAGAACTTCAAAGTGCATTGCACGGTTTTTACGGGCTGACTTTACAAAGGACATTTAGTTTGTTGCATTTACAAAGCACCATTATTTTGGGTGATAAATATATTATAATATTTCATTGTATTATCATGTAATGTGCATATCCGGATCGATCCAGCCCGACCATTCGATTTAATTAGTTCCTATTTCGAATAAATTGTCCAACTCGCGAAAAAAGCGGTTTCCTTCTAGAATGATTTCTAGATATTTAAATGTTTTAGATTTAACTGAACCTGCCACATTAAATAATTACTGACTCAGTTGTTTCGTCTGGACCAGAATTTGTCGAATGGCGCAATGGAATTTTTAAAGCCCCATAAACTCCGCTTTAACCGATTGTAGAATGTGTCCTGGAATGTATATGTGGGAAATGCTACTTTTTATTAGTGGTGGTTTTAGTCATAGCAGGAATTAAATTACTTTCAACAACAGTTTGCTTCAGTAACGGGATTCATTCTTGAATTCAGCTTGAAGCTTAATTGAAAATGAAGATGAGACTTGTAGGTTTTCTAATCAGCAAACCATTCCAATGTAAATGTTGCATTTTACATACAAAAGTATCTGAAATTGAGTTTGTTATTATTGCCAAAAAAACTCCTATTTAAATAAAACTTAGTAGTTTGCAAAAACAATCCGACAGCGTTAACAGTGAGAAGGATTATTCCCATAAAAACGAAACCACTGTACGTCTAACATTCAAAATTACTTCATTCTTCTATGCACTGGAAAGAGTAACACCTCGAAATTAACTGCTAGTTAGAGTTAGAGCGATGAATTTTACCACAAAGTTTTGTTGAGCATATGAGTTAAACGTAAATTTAATTCTCAACTTTCAACAGTTGTTTCAGGCAACATTAGCAAAACGTTCGTGTAAAGTAGAAACAGTGTTTGGCGAAAATTTACATCGCAACTTTAGTTCTACCAGTCTGAACTCAATCTAAAATAATACCATAAACTTGGAAAATCAAAGTCTACTAATTTTTAATAATTATAAATTATTTTTAAATGCAACTGAACCGCCTCTTTTTGCAAAACCTGGTAATTTATGTATAATGTAATTTAGCAGGAAACGCCGAAACGAAAAGTTTCAACCTTCCACAAACTTGATTGGCTGCTAAACTGGAAAGCAAAACACATGACAAATTCCAGACAGCAAAAATAGTCCTGGAAACGTTAACTTTCAAAGTTGTAATATAGAAAAAGGTTGCTCGAGGCGCTCATAAAAACAGTTAAGTGAGAAATTCGGAGGTTTTCTTGACTCTTTATTGTCTTTTCCAGACTGTATCCCTGTTTCCCCATTATCACCCCCAGGGTAGAGAAAGTTCTTTTTTTCTGTACAGCAATTTGGGTGGAAATTTATTGTATCCTATAAAATGGAAACGGAAATTGCCTGCTGCCAGCTCCACCTTTATAACTGATTTTAACTCTTTTGGATTTGCAATTGAGTGATATTTTACGTTGTCGAAATGCGTTAATGCCCACATTTCGTATCGCATCCTTTTCAATTTGCCTTTTCTACAATTGCCAAGTGAATAACTCTTTTGCACACTTTTGCATTGAACAGAATGATAATCGGAAACCAGTCATTTGTATCACAAACTTTTTGTCGACATTGTTTAATTTGATTCCGCACTGTGTGTACAGTTATTTTTTAAGCATCAGCAGGGTAAATAAACTATCACGATTTACTTCCTTTTTCAAATAGTCGGTATTTAATTACCGTACGGAAGTTTTTCACGTTTCGTTGCCTGTGGGTGCACATCAATGGCGCTCCAAGTTCATTATCACCGTAACCACTGCATTACATAAACGCGCTTTGGACGGTTTTTATCTAGAAAAAGCCCAAGGGATTTGCTTGCGTTTCAAGGGATTAAATTTGCTTTAAAATGGGCTTCGCAGTTATATCCCGAGAGGTTAACATTTTCCAAATAGTCCAATTTCAAAAATGAAATATGTCACGATTGCCGAGTTCGAAATAACACGACCGTCACTTACAAATTGCACACAGCTCGAAATAGTACAATAATTACTGCTCTCAAAATTCTCACTTAGACCGTTTTCGTATCGATTTTGTTCATGGTTGTTTTCTATTCAAACCGAATTTGCTATCGGGAATCAGGCGTCCTGCATATAAAGGAGTCCCCAAAGGCCCCCCGTAAATCCAACACTTGCTGGAATTAGTTGCGGGTTATTGTTTGAAGAATCGTTCTCAATGATTTTCAAAGCAACTCAAGTGTCTGATAAGTGTTAATAAATTAATATGGTAATAAAGTAATAATAAATTGTAAAGTATTTTTTTATCGTTAAATGATGGTACCAGACATCGATTGGCGAAGCGGTATAGTGATATAACCGCTCAGCAACTTCGACATGATTTTTGATAAATGTGGTTTCGCTGTGACAACCAGAAGCTCGAAAGGGTTAAAATGTTTTACATTTGGTTGTAGAAGGCGCGTTGAATAAGTTAATAAACTATTTCTTAAGTCAGTTCCTACAAACCTTTAATGCTTATATTCCTTAAACATTTTAATATATTTTCAGACCGCGGTTTAGTCTTAGTCGACATTCTCTAAATTACCAGATATTTAAAACCCTGCTACTCCCACATGGAACCCAATATCAACTTCCCTAAACTGCAATCATATTTCACAACATATTTCCGAGAAATTCGCGTTTAATTTGCAACCCTTGTAAAATGTGGGCAAAAACCAGGAACCGAGAAATTAGCTTGAACATATTTCCACTCGCAATTAAACTTTATCGAAGTCAAAATTAATATTTTCCTAAGATCCTACCTTCGGAATTTAACGATTAATTAAGATTTCTGCGATAGACAGCAGCCAACGCTCAAACAATATTTTTCGATTCAGCTTAATTGAACAATAAAAAATCGACAATAATGGTTCTGTGGCAAATAGTGCTAGATTTCTATAATTGAAAGATTTCAACAGAGCCTTTGCCAATCCAAAAAAACAATTTTTCAGCCATTTCAGGCATTTAGCAATTTTTGATTGTACATGAGATTCTTTAAGATATAACAGTGAAAGCTCTCCTTCCGGACAGCTCTAATAAGCGGACTTCTCTCTTAACCGGACAGTTTTTCTTGGAATCGAATTTCGTCATATGGTTTTCAATGTACAACACTTTCTTATAAGCGGGACATTCCATTAAACGGACGCGGGACATGATATTTTTCTCGTAAGTAATTAAGAAGCTCTCACAAGGGGACACGAAGCTCAAAAAAACGGACGACAAATAAAACTGTTATCGAAAATAAGCCATTCTCATTCGGAGAATTTCCTTCATATATTTGGTAATTCCACGTTTTAGATGTTTTGGGAGGACGACTTCAATGCAGACCGGACTTTTCTTTCGTGCATTACCAGACAAAAATTTAAGATTTAAGTCTGAGAAATGCACCTGCAGTAAGTACTCTAAAGAAAGGCTCACCTTTTTGTTTTGCGCAACAATGGCTGGTGAAAAGGAGGATTTTTCGTCATAGGAAAATTAGCTCGCCATCGTGCTTTGATAAATATTAAAATCAAGGATTTGAGAGCAATGTGGAAATCAAACAAGAAAGCGTGGATGACCCAAGAGATTATATGTCAGAATTGTTGTTTCAGTTCGATAGAAAGAAAAAGAAAAGAAAAGTGTGCTCTTATTTCTAGATAACGCTGGATGCCATACTCGTGAGCTGAAACTAAAAATAGTGAAAGTTATATTTTTGCCCCCAAACACCACTTCTACAAGTCAGCCCTTGGACCAAGGCATCATTGAGAAGTTCAAATTTTATTATAAATATCATTCCAATGTATTCCTGGGTTTTCAGTCAATTTTATTGTCACAATTATGGTGTTATGTGATGAGCCCTGCGTTTCGTCCCGGGTCTACCTATTGGACTCGTCAGTAAGGCTTAGGTAGACCCTGCCTTATACGCCGGACACCGGTTATACGCGTTCGGACGTAAATGAACCGAGTCGACGTAGACCTTGTGCGGTGAGATGTTGGCAACCCGTGTTGCTGATGCTGCCACTCGTTCCATTCTGCTTTTGTTCCCAAGCATCTATCTTTGTATATTCTTTTTCCTGACTGTACTTTAATTCATTCCAATGTATTCCTGGGTTTTCTGGCTTATAAGGCAGGGTCTACCTAAGCCTTACTGACGAGTCCAATAGGTAGACCCGGGACGAAACGCAGGGCTCATCACATAACAGCATAATTGTGACAATAAAATTGTCTGAAAACCCAGGAATACATTGGAATGAATTAAAGTATATTCAGGAAAAAGAATATACAATTATAAATATCTTATTCTAAAACATGTTTTAACTAAAATTGACGCCACAAAATCTGTGCTTGAGCTGTCAACTCCATTAATGTATTAGAGGCTTTATATTTCATAAAAAGGGCTCCCTCAAGGATCCCCGCTCTCACCGTTTCTCTACAATATATACTGCCATGACATATACAATTACAACTTACCAGACAAAAATCAAATCGACAGATCGGCATACATATTACAATACGCAGACGACACGGCACTTATTGTACATGACAAAACTACTGAGAGAGCAACGCAAAGACTCCAAACACTAACAAACAACACAATGACATGGTTTTATAAATGGAGACTAACACCAAACCCGTCAAAAAACCAACTTCTGCTCACAAACCACAGACTCAACGCTGATTCCCCTACAATAACAGCAGACGGCCAAAAGACACAACCAAAAAACGACGTAAAATACCTTGGAATCACAATCGACCACAAACTTAGATTCACTAAACACATGCGAAACATCAGGGCAGAAACAATGAAGAGAGCGAAACACTTCCGATCACTAACCTACAAAGACAGAGGAATTAGCACAAACACCGCCACCAAAATATATAAAGCTATTTGTAGACCCTTGCTAGACTTTGGACATGTACTCATGACCAACGGAACAGAAAGGACAAAACGTTATACACAAACAACAGAGCAAATTGCACTAAGACTAATAACACGAATAAGACACCCCCAAAACCCACTACACAACCCCCCCACCCAACTACTATACGAACGCACAAACATGACAAAGATCTCTGAGAGACTCATACAGCTACAGACAAAATGGACAAACAACCCCTACAACTGGACCATACTGAATCCCCTTTGTCTTACAAGACCAACCAGACAATCCCGCTTCCGTTTCCCTACACTAACGCTACTCGAACACTTACAAACGCAACGGACTAGTGGACAATAAAATAATTTCTTCTTGCCACTGAAATCTTATTTATTCAATAACATTGTTAACCTAGAATGGGAGAATTTTCATATTTGTTTTTTATCTGGATTGGGACTGCATGTATTAAACAAGGGCAGAAATACCGATAGGTCGATGGCCTTTTTTAGAAATAAAGATGTTTACTACTACTATTTCATAAAGACGGCATGGAATAAAGTAAATTCTGCAACAGTCAAGAATTGCTTTATAAAAGCCGGATTCAAGAAGACTGCAGGATAAATTCCACAAGATTATAATCCAGAGTAACAAATTGAAGAAATATGGTTGAATTCTTAAACGTTGGGCTCCGCATAGAAAAATTTGTGCTTCATGAAGTATGAACAGATATATGAATATATTTTTCATCATTAATGTTTTAAACGTTTTGAAATATTAAACAAAACAGAATATCCTAAAATTACCACTGGATAAGTGCAAGGAATATTTTAAAAATAAATATTTTTGGATATGAAAATGGACCTTTGACTAACAGGAAATAACGGAACTGAGAGAAGTGCTAATAGTCGTAAATATGACAGGACTTTATTGGATCGTATATCTCGAGTATCTAAATTATGTAAGTGGCGCTTCCTTGAACAATGGATCTGGTAAACGTTTCCTCGAGACCTACATATATAGCAGTCACGTTTCACGTGGGAAGATATAAATAATATTACGGCTTTTTCGAGTATATTTTTTGTAATTTTTCTTTTTTTTTTCTTAAGTTAATGAGTTTGATGTTGAGATTTATATTAAAACCAATGTTTAAATATATGTATAATGAAGCAGTTCCAATAATGGAAAAAAGTAATGCCTATGTTCAACAAATAATTGGAACATTATTAAATTAATTCTCAATCAATTAACCATTCAATAAAATCATATTTAAATTAAGATCATATCAGTTATCTGCCACGTTCCTTTGCTCCTAATTAATAAGGGACATTGTCATTACAAGTAGTACGTTAAGAACAAAAAGTTTGAGCTGTTTTCTTTTTCATCATGTTTCAAGATTTAAATTAATTAACTAGAATATTGACTCCATAAAGCCGTTGATTGACAAACGAAGTAAAAACATAAATAAAAAGAACATAAATTACAATAATTAATCACTCTTTTGAGTGACAAATGCTGTTCAATGAAACATTTTTAGCAGGCATTAACAGCTACCGCAACCATATTAGATCACATCCTGGCAATCTTAAACTGTATTTAAAAAATGAATGTGATGCGTTTTGTATTGTGTGATTATCAATTGCTTCCAATATGAAAATATTAAAATAATAAAATGAAAATCAATCAACCTTAGACTACATTGAGAATGTCATCACATCAACTCATTTTACACTTTAAAGCATTTTAGTTTATTGAAGAAGACAAAAACTATAGAACTTACTTTAAATTGTTAACTAACTTAGTAACATAACTGTAGTGCGCTAATTCGATTAAGTCAATAAATGCTAAACAGTCTTTACAGTTTCAATACAAGTTCTCATTGACTAATAGCCAGTGATCTCTCTCCATGTTGAAAGACTGGCATGGATGGTCAGTAACTAGTTTTAGTGTGGAAATTGCCATACGTAGTGCGATAGCAAACACTTGTTTATTAAATGAACTGGAAAACTAACGGTCACTAATACGTAGTCACACTCATCAGGCTTAAATTGATAAATGACAATTATCACATCTTTCCATTCATCTCGCAGTAGAAGAAATTGGAAAATATGTTGGAGTTGAAAGCAATTGTAATGTATCACTAAAATGTCTAACATTTCGAATTATTGTTTTAATACACGCAGTTTAATAGTTGTGTTAAATTGTCCACTTTTTTTGTCTTCTCGTCTTAGTTAAATTTGTGCCATACTCCAGAATTAAACTAAATCATTCTTAAATTTATGATAATCACAACATAGGTATATTATTGAGGCGGGATTCGTAAGTTAGCCGCTACCATTCGTTAGCATAAAAAAGTGCCCAATAAAAAAAATTGCGCTACAAATTGGGCTCTATAAAGTTCCATTTTTCACCATAAAGTCTAGTCATCCCCTTGTGCTTTCATGCTTTTAATGCCTAAATCTGGAACTCATAATTCAAATTGCTTTGCGCACTTAAAAATTCGAACGTTTATCAAAATATTTCGACATTTCGGCGAATTTTTAACTAAATTATGAGCAATTTCTCTCACTTAAAAGTCATGAAAGCGATAGATCAATTAAAAAGTATAGAAACTTTTGCTCTACGCTTAAAAGTTCATATCACATAAATTAAATGATATGCTTAGAATAGAGAGTATTTGGTAATTCCTGTTCCAAGCGGTATTGCGGTTGAATAGTTTTCAATGCTAATTTGTCACTAAAATGTAATATTTCTCTTAGATTGGTGTCGATAGTAAAATGAAGAAAAAATTAATTTACGAAAAAACTCAACAATAATTAGTTGCTTTCAACAAAACGAAACATTTTACAAATTATTTTATCAGAATCTTCAAATATTATAACAAACGTATTTATTTTAGATTTCCAATCAAATGCATTTTTTGACTACAGTGAAAGCTCCGATAAGCGGACAGTCACGGTTCCACAAAAAATGTCCGGTTATGGGAGGTGTCCGCATAATAGAGATATGTATTTAATTAAAAAGAAATATTTATTTTCAGCTTCTTTATTGTCTAAATATGTTTTATAACACTTTTCAACATAGAAACTTATTGTGCCGATTTATTAACATGTTTTATAATGCTATAATGTTGTTAAGATGTTGAAACGCAATAAAATCATCGCTTGAAAATTTTTTCAAAAAGGAAATGTCATTTAAGGCATCATCATACGATTTTATGAGTGAAGCATTAGGTACAATTTTCAACGCTTCTTCTGATTCATCATGACTACTCATGGAAAGTTCAGTTGTGGAAAGGGCGGTGGTATCAGGATGAAACGTTTCCTCTTCAGTCTGCACTCTCAGTCTTGTGCAATTTCTCTTCTTGAATCCAGCTTTTATAAAGCAATTCTTGGCTCTTGCAGAATTTACTTTATTCCATGCCGTCTTTATGAAATAAAAAGCCTCTAATAAATTAAAGGACTTTGACAGCTCAGACACAGACTTGGAAGAGTCAATTTTCGTTAAAACATGTTTTAGAATAAGATCTCTATAATAAAACTTGAAGTTCTTAATGATGCCTTGGTCCAAGGGCTGACTTATAGAAGTGGTGTTTGGGGGCAAAAATATAACTTTGACAGTTTTCAGTTTTGCCTCCAGTTTCACAGCCTGGCGGATGGCATCCTGCGTTATCTGGAAATAAGAGCACTCTTCTTTTCTGAATCCCCATTTTTCTATCGAACTGAAACAACTTTCTGACTTAATATCTTGAGTCATCAACAATTTCTTGTTTGATTTCCAAATTGCTGGCAAATCTTGGATGGCAATGTTTTTCAAAGGACGAGGGCGAGCTGATTTTCCTATGACTAATAAATCCTTCTTTTCACCAGCCATTGATGCGCAAAACAAAATGGTGATTCTTTCTTTAGAGAACTTACCGCCGGTGCATTTATCAGATTTGAATGTTAAAGTTTTGTCTGGTAATGCACGAAAGAAACGTCCGGTCTCATCTGCGTTGAAAACGTCTTCCGGCTTGTAGCCAAGAAAAATAGAAGGAGGGGTTTCCATAAATTGTTCTACCTTTTCTTGATCTACATCTGCCCCTTCACCCGAGACGCACTTAAAACTAATGTTATGTCGTTTTCGCCACTTTTGCAACCACCCGTCCGATGCACTGAAGTTTGTGTAACCCAATTGCTATGCATTATATTTTGCCTTGGCTTTTACCAATGACCCAGAGATGGGAAGAACGAGCTTTTGCAAACCACGCTAAACACTTTTTATCTGTCAAGATCGTCACATTTTAGGAAACTCCTCTTTTGTCCGACATTGTCATCACATTTTGTTCCAATATCTTCTTTTTTTTGGGTTATTTCCGCCGCTTGAGTTTTTCCGATCTAAAATCGCCTTGCTAGTTCCCGAACGGACACTGTCTCTTTATCTAAAGCATATACTATTTCCATTTTTTCTCTTAAGGAAAGCTTTTTCGGAGCCATATTCACAAACACTCTCTACTGTGCTCGAAACTTAATGGCACTATCCTCAATGAATAAAGCAAGTCAAGTCAAAACATCTAAAACGGGAAAATTACCGAATATGGGAAGCAATTCCCCGATTGAAAATCGCTTATTTTTGTGAATAGTTTTATTCGTCGGCCGCGTTTTACAGCTTCGTGACCGCTTGTAAGAGCTTTTCAACTCCGTATGATAATAGTACCATGTCCGCGTCCGTTTAATAGAATGTCCGCTTATAAGAAAGTGTTTAACATTGAAAACCATATGACAACATTCAGTTCCAGAAAAATGTCCGGTTAAGAGAGATGTCCGCTTATTAGAGCTGTCCGCAAGTTGGTTTTCACTATAAACCCAACGAAATTGAAATAAAATGTTTGCACTGCGAATGAACTGCATTCGGACGATAGTATTGTATTGTGCTTTTAATTATATTCATATCTTTTCCATTTGCTATTAGGTATTACAATGAGAAATTAAATCTAAAATTTATACTCAATCCAACTGCTCGAATTTCTACTTTCATATATCAGATTTTCATATTTCTATGCTCTCACTTTCTGAATGTGTGCGTTGACAAAATATTTGCCTTTAAATGTTCATGTTGAATCAATAAATAGTTTTCATTGCAATGCCATAGGATTGCACATTGAATTACTCAATATTAAACAGGGCTTAGCACGAAGTATTTGTTTGCAATATTTGAAACTGAAATCACTATTGCACTCAAAGGTTTTTAAATAAAAGAATTCCATTCTATTCTAAAGTTGTTACAAATTTAATGCAACTTTAAAGAAGTTATTCGCTTAACCCAATACCTACGTTTACTCACGTTGTCTCGGAATGTCTAGGCTTTACACCTGTTTGCTTTTCAATGGCTTATAGCAGGAACTTTTCTCACAAACTTTGCCTTGCTGTTGTTATAACAAAGGAAACTTAGCTATACATCAGTTAGCAACACAAACTTTGAGTTGGCAAATGATTGTTATTATTTTCCTTAAATTATTAATATAGTTAAACAAATATAAGGAGTTCCTTGAATAAAATCGACTTTGAACGGTTGCTTTTATTATAAGAAAATGCGTCAATCCGTGACTGAAAAGCAGAAATGTGATAACAGCGCCTTTCTATACCACCCTACAGTTTCATTGTTCGATCCTATCGTAGAGCCCAAAAATATAAAACAGAAATGAAATTTCCAATTGCAATGCCCATTATGCGGCGTTTTAATGACTTTCAATTTATATTTTTGCATTTGACGGAGTTTCACTTCAAGTGGAAACGCCTGTTTTCGTTTCAATCTCGAGCAAGTTTAAACGTTTTAATACAGGAAATTGCCAATGTCTAAGAAAGCACGTGGTATCTATAAAAACAAATAGTTCGTGTAACAAACTTTTTTCTCTTTCCGATGGAAAACGGAATTTATCAAAGGTGGTTGGGCTATATGAAGTTTGTCACGTATGTGGTATTGAAAGGATTACGTTGAGCTAAGAAGGAATCATTGGCAGCAGTTTGAACGTAGATTTCATTAATCGTCTGTTATCAACATTGATTCATCGATAGAGTAGCAATTTTAAAACCTACACTGGGCTGAACATATTTTAGTTGTGAAATATGCTATAGTTTCTGCAAAAATTTAAATATGTGTTTCTTTTTTACTTTCACTTAGTTTCTTTTAAAATATTCCTTCAGAGTTTCCACGCAGGTTATTGCAGTAATCAGGGTTAATAGGAGTAGAATTTGCCATCAGATTCTAAAGTAAGTAGAAATTGAGGTTGCATTGATTTGGCAAATTGAAGTCTCAAACCCATTGAGCATACTTGTACACTTCTTGATGGAATTCTCAACAGTGAGAAAGTTAATACGTTCTTAAAAATTTCAATAAAATTATTGAAAAATTAAAAGTAATTTTATAAAATGAAAACTCAAATCCGCTTGGCTTGGTATCTCCTCTAAAAAGATCAAAAGTAAACATAATTATTACTCCTTCGCCTCATTAGCGCAAGATTAACTTTTGAAAGTCTCCAAAAGAGCCTAGCTGGAATTAGATAACTGCAGTGTTCAACTATCGAGCATCAAGCAAACGTACCCTATCCAGTAAAATTGGCTGACTTTCCTGACTTTGCACCTTCCGTAAATCTCTAAAAGATTTATAGTTAGCCTTAAAATGCATAGGACTGAAAAGCTACCCATGGTAATAACGCAAACTCATAATTAACTCAAAATGTAAAAAATCATCAAAAATATGTACTTTAACAAATATGTACAGTTGACTTTTTTCAAATATACTTCTATGATCCCCCCTCTGTTAACCTTTCTCAATAATTATCACAAGTATCCATATACTTTATATCGCGCACTAGCTATAAAGTACACTCATTCAAGAAGAAACGTGGGCATAATATAATAATTTTAAAATTCTGCGGCCAACCTCTCTTCGACTCGAACTAAAACTAGCGCCCTTTAGTTGGAAAACTCGAAAAGCACACACTGAATAACATTTACTTTGGCGTTGCCATTTGGAAGATGTAACGAAAGGTAAACAGCTCGACAGAAACCGACCTGAATTCCGGAAAATTTGACTGAACCCATTCCTGCTTATAAAATGCAAACATCGAAAAAAAAACGATTATTAGATTGTGTTGAAACGCCATTCTACGGGCAAATCGATGAAATTCTAACGAACTATCAACTTACGTAATGTAAAAGTCGCTACTCATTTCCGCTGGCAAGTAATCGAAGTTTAACAATTCGTGTCGTGGAAAAGATGGAAAATGTGTCGTATAATTTTAAATTTCTCTTAAAATGTAACTTTGGATAAATGAATAAATATATGGTGTGTCTGGTTAAATCAAATGCACAACATTGAGTTCCAAGAAGCAAATTTTAGCATCTTTGTAAATTACAGCTTCAAAATGCCTTTTAAAGCCAAGAATCAGATAGATATACTGCTGCTTCAGTTCAAGACTGGCATTCAATGTAGGAACATTTTAACGAAACTAAAATTTTCGATTAATTCACAGCAACTAAAGCAGATCATCATTATTAATAAAACACCAAAATCACATAGAAACCCCTTAAATCAATTAACAGATTTTGTGAACTATTGCTTCATTCTACGCAACAAAGTGGTAGTCAGAGATTTAACGAGTTTTCGGTGATGACAAGAATCAAATAAAATTGGTGCTTAAAATAAGTTATAGACCACTAAATTAAAGTTTTAAATAGAATAGAAACTTAACATAATGTTAATGTCAAAGTTATAAATAATTTTATAATTTGCAACGATCAAGGCTATTAGGGTGGAAGGGCCGAAGGTAGGACACTAAATACCAGCCCAAATGTCAACCTCACCTGCTCGTGTGACGACCTTGGTCATCCGGTCCATCCCTGTTAGACAACTAACGAGGCACTAACGACCGAGTGATTGCCGGGATAAGCAATCCCCCACTTACTAGCCAACAGCTTCGGGTGGAGGAGCTAGTAAGGGGTAGGGCCACTCTTTTGTCCTGGAGCTGAGAAATCGGCTCCGAATGTGGAGGAATCAGAAAATGATCAACGGCATAAGGATGTGGTAGGCAAATGGTAATCCAACACATTAAAGACTTTTAGAGTTCTCCCTCGTATTATCATGATGGCTTTAGTCAAGACAAAATTTCAAATGTCCGGATATAGTCCCTCATTCGGATTTCCGGGAGGGAATGTTTTGATCGACAGTAAGAAAGGGTGGTACAAAAAGATAAAGTTGGAAACCATGATATTTGGTACATGGAATTTGCACACAATGGCACAGCCTGGCAAGCTGCAAAACACAATTCAAGAGATGAAACTACTTAAACTGCAGATCTTAGGCATTAGCGAGATGAGATGGCTGGGTACAGGAGCTAGTAACAACGAGGAGGACTATTCTGTATATTTCTCTGGGACATTAAACAACACTTTCCAGCATGGTGTTGGCTTTATAGTGCACAAACAAATTGTAACGTGTGTTACCAACTTTGTACCAATATCGGAAAGGATAGCTCTTCTACAAATCAATGCAAGGCCCGTAAATGTCAGTCTCATCCAAATTTATGCCCCTACTACAGACTACAGCAACGAGGACATAGACCAGTTCTATAAGCAAATATCAGATATCATTAAAGCCTTCCCACAGCATTATATAAATATTATTATGGGTGATTTCAACGCCAAGGTTGGAAAAGGAAGAACTGGATAACACGTTGGAGACTTCGGACTGGGCGACAGAAATGAGCGTCACAATACTCTGAGTACATTCGCAGCGGGACATGATCTGATTGTAACCAATAAATTATTTTAACACCATCCTAGAAGATTGTACACGCGGAAATCGAATGATGGGAAAACTAAGAATCAAAGAGACTTCGTACTCGTACAATAAGAGACTTAGAAACAGCATCAGAAACATAAAAACTTATCTAGGAGCAGATGCTCAATCGGATCATAACCCGTTAATTGGAAGAATGGGAACCAGGCTGAAGAGAGTAGAGGAAAAACATATAGGAAGATATGATTTCAGAAGACTAAAAGGACACAGACACAAGCAAGTTGGAAAGGAATGAACTTTTGACTGAGACTGAAGAGTAGGAAAACCATGCAGATGTAGAAAAAGACCTTAAAATGCTTCAGGGAAGTATACATAAAGTCAAAGAAAAGTACTTAAAGTCTCTCAAACAGAGGAAAAAAGATTGGATGACAGACGAGATCCTGGAACAGATGGAAAAAAGGAGATTGTTTAAAAAAAACGAGAGAATACATGAACATACACGAGAGAAATAAGTACGAAAAAATGTGTAGAAATCGAAGAATGTCAAGCCAAATTTGATAGCTTTAATCTGCACAAGAAGGTAAGGGAAATGACGGGAACAGTTAAAAGAAGAACAGTTAATGTACTTAAGGATAACCAAGGCCGATTTATAGTAAAGCAGTCGGAAATTAAGCAAACTGGGAAGAGTACATTAAACAACTGTTTGATGACGTGAGAACGGTGCCACCCAATATTGATAAAACAGATGGTCCCCCAATATTAGAAGGAGAAGTACAGGCAGCTCTGAAAAATGCTAAAGATCAAAAGGCTTTGGGTCCCGATGGAGTCCCGGCTGAGATATTAAAGTTGATCGAGGGGAAGAATCTAGGCTGGCTTACAAGAGTGTTCAATGTGATCTGTGATACGGGCGTCATACGCACGGAATGGCTGAAATCTGAATTTGTTACCCTCCTCAAAAAGCCTAATGCTAGGAAATGTAGCGAGTTTCGTACAATAAGCTTGATGAGCCATCTACTGAAGATATTCCTGAAGATAATTCACAGTAGCATATTTAAACTGTATGAGGAAGAGATGTGTGAGAACCAATTCGGCTTTAGAAGGGTTGTAGGGACTGGAAAGGCTCTATTTTCGATCCTGGCGCTGTTTCAGCGCTGCAGGGATGTAAACTGCGATGTATACGCATGTTTCGTGGATTACAGGAAGGCGTTTGACCAAGTGCGACAGACGAATATGATGGAAGTTCTGCAAAGAGCTGGTCTGGATGGGAAGGACCTCAAAATCATCAGAAATCTCTACTGGGGTTGACAGAGAGATAACGGACGAGATACAAATATTGCGTGGTGTGGGACAGGGATGCATACTGTCTCCCTGTAATTTTCAAACTGTACTCGGAAGGCATCTTCAGAGAAGCCCTGCAGGATACTGAGGCCGAAATCCTGCTAAATGGAGAACGATTGAATAACTATAAGGTATGTGGATCATACCGTTATTTTTGCGGACAACCTAGCTTCCTTGCAACTCCTAATGGACTAGATGTACATCATAGAGTCGACAATATGGTTTGGAAATAAACACCAACAAAACAAAGTTATTGATAATCAGTTAAAATCAAAACACCCGCGGTACTTCATTGGTAGACGGAGCTCCTTTAGAGAAAGTCAATCAAATACACATACTTGGGCACGAACGTAAATGATAACTGGGACCATTCTGTGGAAATCAGAAAGCGTATTGAAAAAGCCAGAACAGCTTTTATCAGGATGAAAAAAGTCTTTACCAGCCACGACTTACAGCTGGCAACAAAATTCGCCTATTGCGATGCTACGTGTTTTCGACCCTTTTTTATGGGGTCGAATCGTGGACGCTTACGGAGGCCTCCTCCAAAAACTCGAGGCATTTGAAATGTGGCTCTACCGAAGAATCCAACGAATAACTCGGACAGAGAGAATGACCAACACGGAGGTGCTGAGGAAGGGTGGGAAAGGAAAAAACGTTCCTGAATACAGTTAAGACTCGAAACTTACTATATCTGGGACATATAATGCGCACTGAGAGCAGATATGTCCTTTTGCAGAAGATCCTACAAGGCAATGTATATGGAGCTAGAGGAGTGGACAGAAGGAGAATATCGTGGTTGAAAAATTTAAAAACGTGGGTCAACCAATCAATCAATCAGTTATTCCGCGCCGCTGTTAACAAAGTTTGAATTGCCAACATGATAGCCAACATCCGGAATGGATAGGCACCCTAAGGAGAAGAAGACTACTAAAACCAATGGTATTGTTTAAGTGAAGAAACGCCACAAATTGATATTTCAATAATCTTCTTCAATAATCCATATGAACCAAGTATTATGGTACATTCTAACACAATCGAGCTATAACATGTTATTCACTTGGAATTGATTGAATAATTTCATTTAATTTGACTCTCAAAAGTGTCAAATCAAAAACATGTAGACTAGCAATAAGTGAGATAAGCAAAAACTTTCCAAACTAAATGTCACATATGAGAAACTTCCAGCAAACTTTGAAGATTTGACTTCTAAAGAAAATAATTTTATAACAGTTTTTCCACACGTTTTTATAAAGCCTTATTATTGGGCCGATAACTGCGCGAAACAAGCATAAACTTTCTTAAAAACATCCTAAATACCACAGAAGTATATTATATATATTATAAATATTATTACTATTTCAATAACAAGAACAATTAAGTTGGCGATAAAATAAGTTTGAAGTCGCTTTGCTATCAACATAAACGTCGGCAAAATCACATTTAACGATGTAAATCATTAGCTTTACCGAATTTCCGGAATGTGTGTTATTGAAATATTTGCGATGTAAAATAAAAAACAGTTATTGGTTGTTATACCAAATAAGGTACGGGCACGTTGTGCAGAATAGAAAATTACATGTTACAAGCTGTAATTTTCTTCGCTCCAAGCAAAATTAGGTGCGCAGTTATTACTGAACTGTCAGAGAAATTATTGAAATCTTGACGCAATTTGCAAAAGCTTTCCCAAATATGCATTAATGTGTCTGTTTAGAAATTTGAATACACTTCTATACAACTATTCATTTAAGCTAAGCTAGAAATTCTAATTCTTCAAATGTGAGAAATAAAAAAATTTACATTCATAATATCATTGAAATGTGTTAATGTAAAATAAGTTTTTAATCAAACAACTTACCGCAATATTTTGCAAAGTATGCAGAATGCTTTCAAAATTAACTCACCAGTCATCCCTGCAAAATTTAAAAAAAGATTATTGCACGACTTAAAAACGTGAAAAAAACTTCATGTTAACATGTTTGCTTAAAATCCACATCTACATCAAAGATAGCGAAATGTTATTCCGAAAGTTAAGGCATATATCGACTATGATTTATTAACTAATGGAATGTTATTGAGAGGTTTCCGAAAAAAAAAACAGTGATACGCCTGAAACAGTGCATTTCCCCAGTGATTGATTAGCCAAAGCTAAATGGGAACGATTCCTCGACAGGCTCCAATATAAATGAGAATTTAATATGCCCAAATAAACTATTGAAGCATACCAACGACTGCTATGAGAAAAATTACCTGCGGATGAGCAAAAACGGCTAAATGAAGCAGACTTTTTACGCAAACGATACATATAGAGACGTGATACGAAAATGTAGCGTCATTCTCCGAACATAAATAACAATATTCATGTATTCGCATTTATTCGAGACATACGCGAATAACACATTATGAAAATAACTCTAAAACGTATAGGGGCTTTATCTTTTTTCTCCAGGTTTACATTCTTCTGAAACGCTGGTTGTCATGTATAATCCAGTAAAATGGGATATCCTTAGTACACGTTGATGAGCTGAAGCAGGCTAAATTTGAAACAAAAAATATCTTTTCATAGTGTTGGCGCTACTAATCTAGCAACTTTAACTAACTGGCGTAAAAATGTATAATTGAATCATATGCCTCGTATACTACGAAAAACATTAATAGCATAGAAACTGCAATTCTATAGAGGAGTAAACCACAAATCCACACTCGATCAATAAATCAAGAATTGACAACAGAAATTTAAAAGTATGTAAATATGAGCTGGATAAGTGGCATTCTATCTACTCGCTGGATTGAGGTAAAATTAAATTATCTCGGAAATTACCAAGATATATGCGCCTGATTGGATCCGCGGCCCAGCACAATAAAGCCAAAGCGAAATATAGAAAGCCGTTTTTCATAATAACGTCAGTAATAGCTATAAATAGTAGTATACAGTGCACTCTATCTCTATAAATCCAATCGTGAATTATAATGGTTTCTACACGCCCCGCAGCATATCTGTATATTTGCAATTTAAAACATTATTAAAACAACACCTACCGAGGAAATGGGCTTTACCGGCCTATATAAGTTTGCAATACTTCAATTTATTATCGGATTAATCGTATCAATTATTTAAGCGGTCGCATAATTAATGCTTTCAGCTGCCCACGCTCTCTGTCTTCTTAGAACCCTCTTTAACAGCATTGAAGTTCAATAGAGACCAATTTATTTAATTTATTTAAGAACGCCCTTTTCTGTTTTTTGGAAATGAAGTAGTCTTGACCATTTATGTGTTATTCCTTGATAACTGTTTCTTCCGCTTAATAATAAATACTTCCGCTTAGTTGTAAAAGTGCAGGTTTGGTGATTTCTGCTCTCAAACAACGATAATGAGTAGCAGATTAGCTACAGATGCCAGCATCCCTAATAATGAGATTATACCCCATTTAATCACCCTTCCTCAAAATGTCTAATCAATCTTCAGTTTGTGCTTACACCAGAAGGTTTTCTTGGATCATGGCAAGAATGACGTTGTTTCAGTATGAAACACTAGCCGTTCATTAACCAACAGGCGCAAACCATTAATACAGGGAAGGCTTTATCGACAACAAACTAACGAAATAGATAACGCTTCATTTTGGGTAAATTAAAGGAGAGGACTATTAATTAGACGAACAGTCTAGTCGAGAATATCAGTTGAGCTTCCGCAAAATCAATGCAATCTTTATAAAGCTATAAAGAGTCGTTCGTAACTCACCAACTAATGAAATAAAAATTAAACATTGCATTAGAGAAGAAGTAAATGCGAAATAGTACTGAATAATGATGAAGCGCTCGAAAATAGAATCTGTTTGTTTTTGATACCACTTGTCTTTAAAGAATCTTCAACAAATATTAAGTTTACCCTGTTGTACTTCTTATATGATCTGTGGAACTAAAATATGCGGGTATTCTAAAGATTTAGACAGCAAAAACATTATGTTTTTAAAAGCTGCATTCAAAATGAAGAAAATGTGTACATACCCGATGGTTATTTAATTACCATACATAATTTGGTGTCTATGTAACTTAGACACTACAAAAATGTTAAATTTACTATAAAATTGACGCATTTAAATTATAACTACGTTTTCCAAATGAAAAAACCTCAACTTATATAGAGATCACAAGATATATTAATTTGTCTTAAATTGATTCGTCATAAAGCAAAACTTGATGCTTTTCATCGCCTTACGACGGCTAAGTATATTTTGCAAATAAATTGCAACAAAAATTCATTAAAAATAGATAACATATCCATTTTCCCAGAACATGGCAGTAAAGAGGAGTGTTATTTAGCAGTTTCAATCAAAACATAAGTATATCGACAGCAGTTTCGTGAATACTGCGATCATAAGGTAAGGTTTTATCGATATAGTAACATAAACATCAAAACATACGTATACATGCACATAATCTTCGGTAATAAGGTAATATCCACGTTCTAAATCTAAACGATGAAAGCAAATATATTGTGTAAATTTGAGCTTAATTGGTTAGCGGTTTACGACTCAATTCTAAGAGAAACGCTAAGAGAAGCGAATATTCTGTTTAATATATAGAAAATTTGATTATATAAATGTGTACTATGAATAAGCAATGATGATGAAAATTATTCATTAACTACTAAAAACTCTTCCTACGTCAAAATTTACAAATTTAACTTTTAATCAGAAATCATAATTGAAAATAAGTCAACGTTCCGAAAATAATTATGGCGAAAGTCTGTATTAATAACAACAGAAAAACGTTAAAAACTGCTTTAGTGATACTTCTTAAAACATATTTTAACTCCAGTGGAAACAAAGAAAAGCAATTTACCAAGTGTACATCTGCAAAACGCAAAATAAGAAAAACTTGATATATTGCACTATTAATTTTTTTACTTTTACATTTGTTATCCATGAATCCAAAAAATGGATGCCTTCCAATTCATTTTGTCCAGTTTTTGCCTTAACAGAGGCAAACAGGTTTCTACAAGGTTTCTTAATTATGCAGAGATCGTCTAACACAATACTTTTAATATTTTATGCACGTCGAAGGGAAATATCGATTGAAGTGTTCAACATAACGGTGCCCTTAATAATGAGATTATATTCAGCAACGTGCATAATTAATATCCGAAAGGTCCAGAGATCGGATTCTCCATTTATCAAAGCTTTCTCGAATTTTCAACCTTTAGTTTGTGCTTACACTAGAAGATTTGCTAATATCCTGGCAAGGAACACATCGTATCGGCATAAAACAGGAGTTTCCATTAACCATCAAACCGAAACCATTAATCTAGTCCAAGATTTATTCGCCCTGATCCGACAAACCAGATAAAGCCCTATGTTGGATACAATTTGACGCGGGTACTTATTATTAATTACTAAATTGTTTCTTTCTTGTTCATCCTTTCAATATTGGACTAGGAGCCTAATCAACCACTATTCATAAACTTCAAAGAAAAATGCGCTTTGTAAATAGATTAGATTAGTATATCAGATAGACTTTCCTCTTATATTCTTTTATACTAAATTGTACTAAACAATCACACTAAAAATAAACAAAAGTCAAAGCTCTTCTTCCCTAAATAGAGCCCAAGTACTTTAGAGGTACCATAATTTAACTAACATTAAACAGAGCAATTCCTAAAAATAAAAATGTGGTGGAGTCACAATTGACCACAAACTTAAATTCACTAAACACATACGAAGCATCAGGGCAGAAACAATAAAGAGAACAAAACACATCCGATCACTAACCTACAAAGACAGAGGAATCAGCACAAACACCACCACCAAAATATATAAAAGCTATTTGTAGACCCTTGCTAGACTTTGGACATATACTCATGACCAACGGAACAGAAAGGACAAAACGTTATACACAAACAACAGAACAAATTGCACTAAGACTAATAACACGAATAAGACACCCCCAAAACCCACTACACAACCGCCAACAGACAAAATGGACAAACAACCCCTACAACTGGACCATACTGAATCCCCTTTGCCTTACAAGACCAACCAGACAATCCCGCTTCCGTTTCCCTACATCAACGCTACTCGAACACTTACGAACGCAACTCACTACTGGACAATAAAATAATTTTTTCTTGTCATTAGAATTGGAAAGTTCATTTAATAAGATTATTAACCTAGAATAAGAGAATTTTCATCTTTGTTTTTTATTTAGACTAAGACTACATGTATTAAACAAGGGCAGAAAGACCGATAGCCTTTTTTTAGAAATAAAGATGTTTACTACTACTCAAATTCAATTTTCCTTTGCAAGAAGCAATAGGATCTTTTTTTATGTCCTTTCACTTCTGATCTGCCAAATTAGCTGCAATTATTTTATGCCAGTGTCTTTTGAGATTGCATAGTACTCGTATATGTTGTTTGTTGAGTTTTATTTATAGTCTATATTTGCTTGATGAATAAACACAACGCCTAAAGCTGAAATAGTATACAAAACACCTGATACTTTCCTCAAAATTCGTCTATACCTTCGTAGCATTTGAACTGTGCAATTTCCTCTAGAGTGTCAGATAATTATGAGAACAAAAGGCCAAAATAATTAGCAATATTTTCAAGTACACGATTATTACAAAACGACGTGACAGGATCGTGAAGGTGATCATCCAGATCCGAGGCGCGACGACAGTTGATTTGTTGGTTTTGGCGTCCAGCTACTTGGCGTTTCGTTTTTATTTCATTACGAAACAGCATCTATTTATCTTTTTTCCGAAATCTATTTATTTCAGTCCGTCAGATTAACGAGTCACTATTTTTTCGCTTGAGCAAAATTGCGTTTAATAAACTCATATAAAATCATTGCTATTTAAAGTTACACGATCGAACGGCTGTTTTGACACAAATACTCGTAATAAGATAATGAAGATGACCTAAAATATAATGCATCTGGAAATTGCTTATGCGCTCTCAACCAAGTCGTAGCAAAGAAAGAGTTAAATAGACTCCAAATAATTTCAATTCCAAAAATACCGAGTGATTTAATTGCCAATAAGTAAAGTATTTCACGAACTTTCACATAAAAAAACTAAACAATCTATAATTTACCTCTATCACCGATTAACTGTTTGGACCGAAGTTTCCAATTGCAGATTGCTTGAAGAAAACGTAAGTTATCGTTCGGTGAAAAGCCGTACTGTGAAGTTCGACCAAGCAAAGCAATTAAAGCTAACAAAGAATTTCGTTGCTACTTCGACTGGTCAACAAACACTAGAAAAAAAATTAGAAAAGCGCTACATTTTATGGCAGCTTTGGAAATAGGAAAGTCAGAGATGCACAACGTTGGGTCTTCAACATTTCACAGCTCGGGCTTTGCATAATTCTAACCAGCCGCAACAACAATAGGTCTTTTAGACTGTATGCTAATGCGTTTTACGGTAAAGCACACATTTAAAGTGTTTCTATTTGAATGTGTTTGGGCTGCGTCCTCTATAATGGTTTTGTGTAAGGATTTGCATTTTCATTGATTCTTGAAAAAAAATAAGCTCAGAAAAACCTATTAAAATTACAAAATAAAACTACATATTTTCCGATAATCCGGTCATAAGCTCGTCATATGTTGCCTAAAGCGTAGCTCTAGCTTATGAGATAATAGTTAACTGCTGAATGTATGTCTAAAGCCAGAGCATCATTCATTGCAGGTCACACAAGTTTAACACCCTTCTCCATTTGTGGGAACGACTGTATACATTCTCATATAAATAATTCAATTAAAAACTATAAAGAATTACTTCACTCCTAATTGACTTGATACGAATTGCTAGTATGTCGATTTTACTTTTGATGCGAATGCCGAAACTTCATTGGAAAAACTTGTGGTCAGAAACGTTAAAAATTAATGTTAATAAAAAGTTGATCTTATTTAAATGTCGATTTCAACAAAAATAAATAAAGGGATGGATGAAGGAGAAGATGAAATTTAAAAAAAATATTGTTGTTTTATCAAATATACCACAACATTAACAAACGAGAACAAGAAATAATTGTGAATATCACGTTGTGCATACTAATTTAAACATGAGTTATGTGGCAGTCCCCATGGATTCCACTGTATCAGCAGCCAAGGAATACCGCTGAACATCATTTCCAAGTATCATCATGTCTTGTCTTTCTCATACAATTTGAATCATGTAAAAGTCAGTCAAAGTACAACCACGCTAGAGCACAAACCTCCAGATGTAATAATTAGTAATAAACGTAGTTTTTAAAAACAGTTTGTCATTCTTCAAACAGTTAACTCATGTATACATTCTAAAAATGCAATTTCCAGAACCACGGCAATTACAACATCTTTTTCAATAAAGGGCAAACATTAGGTACATCGAACTACAGAACCAAAGCACTACACAAATTAGGAAAAAAAATTCACAAACCTGAACATGGTGAACGTCTTTGTGCACATAACGAAATATTTCGGGTTAATGCTTAATCCATTATCAATTAAAGCTACGGAAATCTCCCTCAACCAGATCGGTGGTAAATCAGTTCTCAGAAAGCGAGATAGGATGCAAATAAAATATAACAGTAAATTCGCAATAATTTGAAAAGTGGCGTAAAGAATGAGAATATGAAATGATGTAAAAATCAGAAAATGACGACTACAACAGAAAATTTACTTGCCTAGGTCATGTTTAGGTTAATTTAGCACTTGCTTCCACATATCTTCTGGTAGTAAATTAATGTTAAGTTAGCAATAAACTGAGATGAATGACTTGAAATTATGACCATTTCGCGTTGTTATTCACATACGAAGCGGTATGTAGTTCTAAGTGGAAAAAAGAAAAAGACTGAAGAAAGATAAACTGAAAACGTTCATAGAGCACATGTAGCAACACTTTCTTTCAAGACCTATGAAGTGAATCGAATAAAAAGGTAATAAAATTATTAAAATTGGCTAAATGAGTAAAATGTTTAATTCAAATAAGAAAGTACTTTATCGAGTGAAAATAACCACAATCGAAAATGATGTTGAATGTCGTAATGAAACAGGTAATATATGTTCCGTTCAATTACAGGCAAATTAGAAATAGAAGATACCCCAAAGCAAAAACAAATACAATTTGATGAGAATGAAAAAAATTGTTGTAAATATGTGTCTCTCAAGTATTTAGAAGTTTTGCATGCACATTAAATTCGTAATAATATCTGCAAATCAAGCAAGTAATTGTACTTCATTACATAATTGATATCTTTTATGTGCTTTTTCAATCATTCTTTTACCAAATTAATGTTTTCATCAAATAAACCCCAAAATGTAATAAAAAATTACAAAAATTTTCAATTGAAAGTAAGAAACTAAGAGGTTGGTGATTTCTCAGAAAAAAACAACCCAATTAATAACAATCAATGTATTCCGTGTGAGATGTTTGTCTTCTTGTTCTTTGTCAGCCATTATCTGTCCACTCCTGAACAAAGGCATCTTTCATTTGTTTCCATACTGTTCTGTCTTTCGCTGTATGCTACCTCCTCCTGCTATCTTTCTATTCTATCTTTCAACCAATGACATATCCATTCATCATCCAACCAATGACATACTATAACAGATTATGTCATATATACTTAGTATAGTATGTCAATGCATCCATCTCCTCTGTGGCCTGCCGACACTCCTCCTTGGTTGCCGTGGTCTCCAGTGTACAGACCTTGACACCCATCTGTCCACGCTTAGTCTCGCAACATGCCCAAGTCATTGCCGTAAGCTCAGCGATTCGCTGTATTATGTCCATTACCTTCGCTCGTCTTCTTATTTCTTCGTTACGGATTTTATCTCGTAAGCTAACGCCAAGCATTGTCCGCTCCATGGCTCTTTGCCTTGTTCTAGGGTTATTGGTGTACTTCTTGGTTAAAGCTTTTGTCTCAAGACTATATGTTGCGACAGGCAGGATGACAAAGACCTTTCGCTTAAGGTGTATAGGGATGTCAGAGTTTTTAACTATATGTTAAAGAATGAAAGAGTCTTATTCTTCGCTTTACCTCTGCAGTTTGGTTTTCCTTTTCCATTTTAATGACATGACCAAGATATATATATATTCGTCAACAATATCCAAAGTTATGCCTTTTATTCTTATGTTTTCCGCAGTCCTGCTCATAATTTTTGTTTTTGATAAATTAATTTTTAGTCCGACGTTATTTGCAGCTTCATTTAGTTGTTTTAGCACGTTCTTAATCTCCTGGATATCTGAAGTAATAAGCACTATGTCATCGGCAAAGCAATGGCTTAAAACGGTACCATTAACGTTTACTCCTTCATCTTCCCGCGGTAGCTTTTAAAACGTCTTCCAAGGCCACCGTAAAAAGTTTTGGGGATATAGGATCACCCTGGCGAACTCCCCTGTTAATTGGATTTTTTCCGGTTCTCAGGTCTTCCGTAATTTTTACACGGAGAGTAGCGCTTCTGTATATATTCTTAAGAAGTGTATAATATTTTGAGAAAATCCTTGCTGGATCCATCGCACGCAGGACCGCCCATGTTTCAACGGAGTCAAATGCCTTATGAAAGTCTATAAAGGCGAAATGAATTGGAATATCATACTCCGTTGTCTTCTCTATTAATCTCCAATTTGAATGGTCTGCAAGTGATTCACAGTGCTGTATCCCTTTCGAAATCCTGCCTGCTCCACTAGTTGATAGGCATCTAACCTACTTGTCCGTGGGTTTGTGAGGATCCTTGTTAGTAGTTTATAAAGGTGGGACAGAAGGCTGATAGGTCGATAATTTTCAATGTCCGTGATGTCGCCCTTTTTAAAGAGCAGAACAACCTCCGCGTTGTGCCATGTTTCAGGGATGTTGCCTTCAGATACACAATTATTAAACAACACCTGCAAAATTTGTTCCATGAAGTCTCCGCCCGTTTTGAGATGCTCGTACTGCTTCATATTTCTTGGAAAAAACTACTAACTATAGGAAATAATTTTGCTGAACATTTTCCTTCAATTATCAACATTATCTAATTCCCAAAAAATTCTGAAAAACAGATGCGAAAATTTGAAAGCTACCAGGTACATTGCCAAACTCTGCATAGTTCATATATGAAACTTGCAAATTTTTTGAATCTAATTGTTTGATATTTGAGTTGACCACTATAGTCCAAAGGCACCATTAATATTAATTAGTAAAGATTCGTACCATTTTCAGATGTACACCCAAACAAAATGCCATTTCTTTGAAAGTTCCTAAATTAATTATGATATGTTTTAGTTTAATAGCATAACATTTCAAGTATTTTAATATAATTAATTCAATTGGCCTTCAGCACATCGACAAACCCTAACTTCGACAATGACAACTGGAACTTGATCAACGACTGGTACTTGAACTATTTTAACAACTCACCAAACTATGCCTGCACACTGATCACAGACACAGAGTACGATGAAGCCCTAGCGCACATCAAGAACACTGCACCGGGGAAAGATAAAATTAAGGCAAAAGTCTTGAAAAGCCTAACTCAAGAAACACACAAACTGATCCTAACTGAATTGAACAACTGCATCACAAATGGCAGAATCCCAGAAACATGGAAAAACGGCTTAATAATCCCTATACCCAAAAATGGACTGGACAATACACAACCGAGCAACTACAGACCAATTACACTACTTCCAGTACTAAGCAAAATTTTTGAATACATAATAAAGCAGCGGCTTGAAAAAGTGATTGGAAAATATATACCTACCTACCAATTTGGTTTCAAACAGCATCACTCGACTGTTCATCCGCTCTTTATTTTGGCCAACAATATACAAACTACCCACCTAACTGACAGAAAGACAGCTTGCCTGTTTATGGACATTAACAAGGCTTTTGACAGTGTCTGGCATAGAGGCTTACTATACAAACTATACAAACTACACACACCAACATATCTACTACACACCATAAAGAACTTACTAGAAAACAGACAACTACAAGTACGAATGGACAAAAAACTGTCATTTTCTTTTTCCCCTGAACAAGGGCTCCCTCAAGGATCCCCGCTCTCACCGTTTCTCTACAATATATACTGCCATGACATATACAATTACAACTTACCAGACAAAAATCAAATCGACAGATCGGCATACATATTACAATACGCAGACGACACGGCACTTATTGTACATGACAAAACTACTGAGAGAGCAACTCCAAACACTAACAAACAACACAATGACATGGTTTTATAAATGGAGACTAACACCAAACGCGTCAAAAAACCAACTTCTGCTCACAAACCACAGACTCAACGCTGATTCCCCTACAATAACAGCAGACGGCCAAACGACACAACCAAAAAACCTTGGAATCACAATCGACCACAAACTTAGATTCACTAAACACATGCGAAACATCAGGGCAGAAACAATGAAGAGAGCGAAACACTTCCGATCACTAACCTACAAAGACAAAGGAATTAGCACAAACACCACCACCAAAATATATAAAGCTATTTGTAGACCCTTGCTAGACTTTGGACATGTACTCATGACCAACGGAACAGAAAGGACAAAACGTTATACACAAACAACAGAGCAAATTGCACTAAGACTAATAACACGAATAAGACACCCCCAAAACCCACTACACAACCCCCCCACCCAACTACTATACGAACGCACAAACATGACAAAGATCTCGGAAAGACTCATACAGCTACAGACAAAATGGACAAACAACCCCTACAACTGGACCATACTGAATCCCCTTTGTCTTACAAGACCAACCAGACAATCCCGCTTCCGTTTCCCTACATTAACGCTACTCGAACACTTACAAACGCAACGGACTAGTGGACAATAAAATAATTTCTTCTTGCCACTGAAATCTTATTTATTCAATAACATTGTTAACCTAGAATGGGAGAATTTTCATATTTGTTTTTTATCTGGATTGGGACTGCATGTATTAAACAAGGGCAGAAATACCGATAGGTCGCTGGCCTTTTTTAGAAATAAAGATGTTTACTACTACTATTGTTAACCTAGAATAGGAGAATTTTCATATTGGTTTTTTATCTAGATTAAGACTGCATGTATTAAACAAGGGCAGAAAGACCGATAGGTCGATAGCCTTTTTTTTAGAAATAAAGATGTTTACTACTACTACTTAATTCAATTGAATAATGTGGCTTGAATCAACCGCAGCAAGTTTTGTCGTCAAATATACATTCCGCATCCTCTCTCAGCTCATTCGCACACCGCTTACTAGCTATATTATGATCTATTTTTCATTTTCCTTCAGCACAGTTAATAACTTAAACCAGCAAATGAAACTCAGAGCGTCGAAATTAATTTTCCTCGACTTTGCACCATAATGACGAAGAGTTCTGAACGCAGTCACCTAAATGGAAATTCGGACGAGTTTTATTCAAAAACATTCAAATGCAGTTAGCAGGATAATGTTGGCATATACATAAGTCACGGGGCATAAAACAGTGCATTGCAAATGTGCTCAGCTTTGTCTCCGAGGCATTACGGAAATTTCAGAAATTGCATTATGATGGCAGGCGATGTAGACTGCTGCAGTTATGTCACAGTGCAATATTATGCATAAGCTAGCGAAAAACCTTCAGTATCTAACTTTGAAATATGAGGACGGAATTTGGATGAGCTGATGAAACCACTGGAGAGCCCAATACATTCCAGCCAAACACGGGAAAAAATCAAGAAGAAAATCAATTTTAACGTTTCAGATGAAACCAGAAACATGTAGCTAATGCAGGCCAAGTTCGTACAATGTATGTTGCATGATTCTGGTCGACCGAGTCAGACTTGTTTTTGTTATTAAAATAATGACAGTGCTTCGGCCAATTCGGGTGCAATGTACCTCAGATGCACCTTGCATCAGCGCTGTATGGAGCAGATGGAACATAAAAGTTAATCGAATGTCGCCTTTCAAGCACCGAAGGTTTAAATTATCTCAGCCAAATAGTCCGTCAACTTAATTGATATGTAATCCATTCAAAGATGTACAGGGCATTTCTACCAAAATTCAAATCTAGAGGGATATTAGTAGGATTTTGAATCAGTACAAATACCCGAAATTTTATATATAAATGTTTTCACCAAAGTTTACCGTTGCTTCATTACAGAGAGTTTATGGGAAGATAAATATTCTGATAAAAAATAATGATTTTTAAGAACGAAGCTTGCTGCTAAAGTCCCGTTCTCAGTACCTACGCTTCTGAAAGCTGACTCATAACTAATATAGAGGGTTAAACGGTTTATTCAAACTGTTTTTTTTATTTGTTTCAAAATTTTCATCGTCATATGGTAAAGGTACTAAACGCGCATTATTTAAAATTATTTACAATTGTACATACCAATATAATAGTGCGTCAGAAAAGTCGCGGCGCAGAAAACAACTTTTTTTTACACCCAATTTTATTTCATTTTTGAATTCTTATGTAAATCTCTATTTTTCCTCCCCTACAATAACTGCAGACGGCCAAACGACACAACCAAAAAACGACGTAAAATACCTTGGAATTACAATTGACCACAAACTTAAATTCACTAAACACATACGAAACATCAGGGCAGAAACAATAAAGAGAACAAAACACTTCCGATCACTAACCTACAAAGACAGAGGAATTAGCACAAACACCGCCACCAAAATATATAAAGCTATTTGTAGACCCTTGCTAGACTATGGACATATACTCATGACCAACGGAACAGAAAGGACAAAACGTTATATACAAACAACAGAACAAATTGCACTAAGACTAATAACACGAATAAGACACCCCCAAAACCCACTACACAACCCCCCCACCCAACTACTATACGAACGCACAAACATGGCAAAGATCTCGGAAAGACTCATACAGCTACAGACAAAATGGACAAACACCCCTACAACTGGACCATACTGAATCCCCTTTGTCTTACAAGACCAACCAGACAATCCCGCTTTCGTTTCCCTACATTAACGCTACTCGAACACTTACAAACGCTACGGACTAGTGGACAATAAAATAATTCCTTCTTGCCACTGAAATCTTATTTATTTAATAGTACTGTTAACCTAGAATAAGAGAATTTTCATATTTGTTTTCATTTAGACTAAGACTGTATGTATTAAACAAGGGCAGAAAGACCGATAGGTCGATAGCCTTTTTTGGAAATAAAGATATTTACTACTACTCTCTATTTTTCTTGTTATGGAAAATATGATCGAAAGTTGAATAGTTTTTCAGTTAATCATTCGGCTCCACGATGAATATTTTTGAGAAGTTTTGAGGTTTAATCTGCCAAAAGTTAATAAACAAAATGTACTACTTTACGAAGCTGTGGGGTCAAAATTCTGAAACGAAGACGTCCAACAAACGCAAAACGTTCGCCAAGAAATTGGAGATTTAGGTATTGTTAAACTCTAAAAACGGAAAAGTTCCCGTCTGTAAAAAATCTTTTTGGATACTTTTAAATTAAGTGAAGAAAGTTAGAACGAGTATTAAACTCTGCAAATGTAGGAAATGATTTACGTGGTATGATGGTTGCATCATCAAGAAAATTATTTGAGAAACGGAAAAAGCATGTTCAAAACCATATTAAAACCTTTCCTAAATTTGAATCCCATTATACCAGATCTCATAATCCTAATAGAAGATATCTGCATCCTGATCTAAGTCTTAAGAAAATGCTTAATTTATACGAGATTTATTGCGAGGAAAACAAAATAAAAGCCGTTAATGAGTGGACTTATAGAAAAATATTTAAAAAATATGTTCATTTACATATCCAGCAACCGAGCCTAATCCCACCTAAAAAAGCACCACCCCAACCCAATAAAAATTACCCAATCCCAATAAAAATTAGATGATGAAGAAAGTAATAAATTTACAAAAGAAGACGATGTCCATTTAAGATTAGCAGAATCAGCTAGAAATTCACTAAAGATCAGGAGCACATTATAGCACAGTGACATGTGCGCCGGGCAAAATGGAAACATTAAAGTAGCTGGTCAACGAAAAACGTTAGCTGGCTTCTAGCTTCAAAAACGTAATATTTAGCCGATTTGAGACGTTTTAGAGCAGTAGTAGTAGTAAATATCTTTATTTCTAAAAAAGGCTATCGACCTATCGGTCTTTCTGCCCTTGTTTAATACATACAGTCTTAATCTAAATGAAAACAATTATGAAAATTCTCTTATTCTAGGTTAACAATACTATTAAATAAATAAGATTTCAGTGGCAAGAAGGAATTATTTTATTGTCCACTAGTCCGTAGCGTTTGTAAGTGTTCGAGTGGCGTTAATGTAGGGAAACGAATGCGAGATTGTCTGGTTGGTCTTGTAAGACAAAGGGGATTCAGTATGGTCCAGTTGTAGGGGTTGTTTGTCCATTTTGTCTGTAGCTGTATGAGTCTTTCCAAGATCTTTGTCATGTTTGTGCGTTCGTATAGTAGTTGGGTGGGGGGGTTGTGTAGTGGGTTTTGGGGGTCTTATTCTTGTTATTAGTCTTAGTGCAATTTGTTCTGTTGTTTGTATATAACGTTTTGTCCTTTCTGTTCCGTTGGTCATGAGTATATGTCCATAGTCTAGCAAGGGTCTACAAATAGCTTTATATATTTGGTGGCGGTGTTTGTGCTAATTCCTCTGTCTTTGTAGGTTAGTGATCGGAAGTGTTTTGTTCTCTTTGTTGTTTCTGCCCTGATGTTTCGTATGTGTTTAGTGAATTTAAGTTTGTGGTCAATTGTGATTCCGAGGTATTTTACGTCGTTTTTTGGTTGTGTCGTTTGGCCGTCTGCAGTTATTGTAGGGGAGTCACCGTTGAGTCTGTGGTTTGTGAGCAGAAGTTGTTTTTTTGACGCGTTGGTGTTAGTCTCCATTTATAAAACCATGTCATTGTGTTGTTTGTTAGTGTTTGGAGTCTTTGAGCTGCTCTCTCAGTAGTTTTGTCATGTACAATAAGTGCCGTGTCGTCTGCGTATTGTAATATGTATGCCGATCTGTCGATTTGATTTTTGTCTGGTAAGTGGTAATTGTATATGTCATGGCAGTATATATTGTAGAGAAACGGTGAGAGCGGGGATCCTTGAGGAAGCCCTTGTTCAGGGGAAAAAGAAAATGACAGTGTTTTGTCAATTCGTACTTGTAGTTGTCTGTTTTCTAGTAAGTTCTTTATGGTGTGTAGTAGATATGTTGGTGTGTGTAGTTTGTATAGTTTGTATAGTAAGCCTCTATGCCAGACACTGTCAAAAGCCTTGTTAATGTCCATAAACAGGCAAGATGTCTTTTTGTCAGTTAGGTGGGTAGTTTGTATATTGTTGGCCAAAATAAAGAGCGGATGAACGGTCGAGTGATGCTGTTTGAAACCAAATTGGTAGGTAGGTATATACTTTCCAATCACTTTGTCAAGCCGCTGCTTCATTATGCATTCAAAAATCTTGCCTAGTACTGGAAGTAGTGTAATTGGTCTGTAGTTGCTCGGTTGTGTATTGCCAAGTCAATTTTTGGGTATAGGGATTATTAAGCCGTTTTTCCATGTTTCTGGGATTCTGCCATTTGTGATGCAGTTGTTCAATTCAGTTAGGATCAGTTTGTGTGTTTCTTGAGTTAGGCTTTTCAGGACTTTTGCCTTAATTTTATCCTTCCCCGGTGCAGTGTTCTTGATGTGCGCTAGGGCTTCATCGTACTCTATGTCTGTGATCAGTGTGCAGGCATAGTTTGGTGGTTTTAGAGCATTTACATCTAAAATCGGTTAATATTACGTTTTGGAAGCTTAGAAGTCAGCTAACGTTATTCGTTGGCCCCCAAACATAATGTGCGGTTAATAGTTGTCCAAACTTTGGAAAATAATGTGGAAATCATAGATCACAGCTTTTTAATGTCAGGACGGACATTTGGTTTTACCAATGATATGATGGAGATTCTGGCATGAAAGAAATGTAATTAAAAAATATATTTACTGTTCGTTCCTCATGATTATTACAAGATTATTAAAAAGTTTCGGAAACCTTCATTGTAAATGAAATGAGACAGGCAGATTTTGTATCAACAAGATTATTAGAAGACGCAATTTTTAAAAGGGTAAAGAATTCTGATGGAGAATCAATAAACTGGTTAAAAGTATGTTGGATGCGTTTTGTCAGAAATAAACCGTATACAATGTTCTATAAGACATCAACGAATGAAAAATTTAGTCCTGAGCTTATTACCACGTCGGGGTAAACCAAGAAAGTTCGAAAATATTGTATTTGCACCACTGTATAAAATATCAGACAAATTACAACAACAAAATTGAAGGACATAAGTGACCTATTACGATATATACCACCGAATCATCATGATTTCTTCAAATCATTTTCACACAAGCAAAATGTAAATGAGTAGTAAATTGTTTTGTAATAAATTTATGTTTTTAATTTTGAACAACGTTATGGAGTTGAAAATGTTTTGAATCGAATAGATTATGATTCCCAAGTGTTATAAAGATATTTAAAATAAATTGAGTATTAATTTTTTTAATTTGAAGCATCTTAAATTATGTTCAATGGACTTGGTCACCTTCAAATTTTATAATGAATCTGGTTGTTAATTTTGAAAGTGGCTTAACTCCATTCTTGATAAGAAAACGTATATTTTTCGGTTAATAATTGCCACTATTTTAATAGGAACTACAAATTTAACACCCTTAGATATACTTAAGCAGTATGACTCATTAGTATCCTATACGTATATTTTTAAATTCTCTGAAACGCAAACCCTTAAATATCTCGATTTGAAGACACTTAAATGGAATTAGGCCGCTTTCAAAATATAGGTGGCACGAGTACGAATTCTGTATATTTGAGAAATTTTTAAAAATATGCGCGGTTAGTTTGTTTACAATATGACGATGAGAATGTTGGAACAAGTGATAACAGTTAAGTATAAACTTACTTTACTCTGTCGTTGGGACTCCCTGTACAAGTATTCGCTTGAACAGTTGGAAGCAGCAACGAAAACGGACTGAGGAAAAAGGCATTTTTTAAGTCAATGAACGTTCGAAAACATTGTTTAACTGGTAACATTAACCTTTTAACAATAATCTGAACTTTTGTAATAACCAATAAAAGGGATGTCGTAGCAAGGCAATAGAATTGTAAAATCTAATTCACTCCGTAAAATGGTAAATATGTATAGAGAATATATGAACCACTCCCAAGAAAACTGAGATACACTCGCGCAATTTGTTGTGCAAAAAAATTGAACCAAGTTATTCAAAACCAAAGAACTAAGCAATTCAAAACCAAAGAACTAACTAATCAGCAAAAATCTTTATCTTTACAAGTCTGCTGTGAAATGAACTGTCTGAATGGAACTGGAAATAAACGAGAAATCTCTGCAATATGATAAATTATTGCCTTATATTCCTAAACTGACGGTTGCAAAGAAAATGCATATTTTGCATAAGCAAGCATCTCCTATTGCCAACAAAAGGTAACACTTTCATAAACAATTCCCGGCAGCGAGAAACGAGATACAACCTGGAACACACCATTTAAAACTTGGACACTGAAAGGAAATGTCATGAGATCCAGTTATATTTCCCTAGTGAAGAGGCGTTTCCACTTCTAGTTTTCAGGCCCCCAGGAGAATTGAACCGTATACAACAAATTGCACTTATTTTTCGACGTAAGGGCTAAGAAACTCCTGAATGGTCCTACGTGAAATCGGATATATCGAACGTCCCAAATTATGGGAAACATCTTGTTATACCAGAATATGCAGGAAATAAGTCAATGATAAAATTGGTTAACTTAACACATATACATAAATGTGTTGATATACTTTAGATTAAACCATTTCAATGCGCTTACTGTGTTTGTGTTTATTTCAATAGTTCCTGACTTTTTGCAGTCTCGCATGCCAATGCAAAAACTTTACAACAGTTAACTGGAAGAAAATTTCGAGAACTTTTTCCATTGAACCTAAAAAGATCGAGACCATAGATCAATAAATACTTGCGGGATCAATCTGTCTGGTTAGGAAGTGAACACAGAAGCCTTTTACTGTTGAAAAATTTGAAGATTACCACTCAATCAGATTTCCAAAGTATGAACAATCTTCATAATTTTTCAACTTTCCTTTCGCTAGCGATAATTTCAATCTTATCATTCTTTGACTGTTTATTTAACACATTTCCCAAATTCAACTGTTTCGATAATTTTTTAATGCTCACTCCGAGATAAAAGATAGTAAAATCTATTCATTTAAGCAATTGCTCGTTAAGAATAACAATGAGTACTCAGATAGACTCATACGTGTGTCAATAAAGACCACAAAGCAACCAATGTAGACTAACCCATAATGGTGCCAATGTCCCTAAGAGATGCAACCTTAACCATGTTGCGTGTTACGGAACCTTGAACCAAGGGCAAAGAACTGTGGTTTCCTGCAACTCGCCCATTTATACCATGATTTTTCCTACATTGTATGTGTATATCAGATAGAATTTCTAAAAATGGGAATAAAGAAATACATTTCAAGCCATATTAAAACATATGAATAAAACGAGGTAATCCTGAAAGTATCCGTTGTAGCAAAAAAATTCAATTGGCTTTTCTACGTAATGGATAAAACGATGCCGATTGGGTTACTGATAGCTTCTAGCCTTTTCATCTAAAGCCCAGAAGTCAATAAAACTTTTTTTTCGAACAAATGCTTTTAGGGTTTTCATGAAAAAAGTTTCTTTAGTGAGTTCTATAATTAAAAAACATATCATGTAGGTAATGAACATGGCTTTTCTTATTCGCGTCTATAACTTTTAGAAAACTTTAACTAAAAACGGTTTAGGGGAGGAAGCTGAAAATCTCAATTTTGAATGAAAATGCTGTCTACCTATATAATTTCAGTAATTTTTGAATGTGAATACATCAGTTTTTGAAAAAGTTGATAAATTGAGCTCGTTACTTTGTTTTTACACCGAAATGATCCATATCATCATACCACATATAAAATGTAGAAGCAAAATCCAGCTAATCAACAACATAAACTTAACCAACGAGCTGGGATCCGACCACCTGGCTATTACGTTTAACATAGACTTACAACATACGCAACCTACCTCCAATACACCTCCTATAGAGAAAAACTTAAACCTAACAAAGACTGACATAGACAAAGTGAAACAACATATACATGACTACATTCAATCACAAGCACAGCACATTTCAATAGAAACCATACAACAACAACTTTCACTAGCCATAGGAAAATTTAGCCCGGAAATAAAAAATGCTTTCTACCGACATACACTACCCAAATACATACTGAGACTAATAAAACATAAGAGAGAACTGTATAGACTATATACAAACACTCAAAATAACGACCTAAAAAAGACAATGAACCAACTTAACAGAAACATTAAAACTATGATTGGACAATACCGACAAGACAAATGGCTAGAAGCATGTAAAGAAATACAGAAGGACAAAGGCAAAACATACTGGCGAAAAATTAAGAACTGGCGCAATACAGGAAGACTGGCACTACTGACACAATTGACGAAAACGGAATAGAACGCTACACAGACAAAAAGAAAGCGGACGCATTCGCCAGACACTATCAAAGGGCCTTCAGCACATCGACAAACCCTAACTTCGACAATGACAACTGGAACTTGATCAACGACTGGTACTTGAACTATTTTAACAACTCACCAAACTATGCCTGCACACTGATCACAGACATAGAGTACGATGAAGCCCTAGCGCACATCAAGAACACTGCACCGGGGAAGGATAAAATTAAGGCAAAAGTCCTGAAAAGCCTAACTCAAGAAACACACAAACTGATCCTAACTGAATTGAACAACTGCATCACAAATGGCAGAATCCCAGAAACATGGAAAAACGGCTTAATAATCCCTATACCCAAAAATGGACTGGACAATACACAACCGAGCAACTACAGACCAATTACACTACTTCCAGTACTAGGCAAGATTTTTGAATGCATAATGAAACAGCGGCTTGACAAAGTGATTGGAAAGTATATACCTACCTACCAATTTGGTTTCAAACAGCATCACTCGACCGTTCATCCGCTCTTTATTTTGGCCAACAATATACAAACTACCCACCTAACTGACAGAAAGACATCTTGCCTGTTTATGGACATTAACAAGGCTTTTGACAGTGTCTGGCATAGAGGCTTACTATACAAACTATACAAACTACACACACCAACATATCTACTACACACCATAAAGAACTTACCAGAAAACAGACAACTACAAGTACGAATTGACAAAACACTGTCATTTTCTTTTTCCCCTGAACAAGGGCTCCCTCAAGGATCCCCGCTCTTACCGTTTCTCTACAATATATACTGTCATGACATATACAATTACAACTTACCAGACAAAAATCAAATCGACAGATCGGCATACATATTACAATACGCAGACGACACGGCACTTATTGTACATGACAAAACTACTGAGAGAGCAGCTCAAAGACTCCAAACACTAACAACAACACAATGACATGGTTTTAGAAATGGAGACTAACACCAAACGCGTCAAAAAACCAACTTCTGCTCACAAACCACAGACTCAACGCTGACCTCCCCTACAATAACTGCAGACGGCCAAACGACACACCCCAAAAAACGACGTAAAATACCTTGGAATTACAATTGACCACAAACTTAAATTCACTAAACACATACGAAAACATCAGGGCAGAAACAATAAAGAGAACAAAACACTTCCGATCACTAACCTACAAAGACAGAGGAATTAGCACAAACACCGCCACCAAAATATATAAAGCTATTTGTAGACCCTTGCTAGACTTTGGACATGTACTCATGACCAACGGAACAGAAAGGACAAAACGTTATATACAAACAACAGAACAAATTGCACTAAGGACTAATAACACGAATAAGACACCCCCAAAACCCACTACACAACCCCCCCACCCAACTACTATACGAAACGCACAAACATGACAAAGATCTCGGAAAGACTCATACAGCTACAGACAAAATGGACAAACAACCCCTACAACTGGACCATACTGAATCCCCTTTGTCTTACAAGACCAACCAGACAATCCCGCTTTCGTTTCCCTACATTAACGCTACTCGAACACTTACAAACGCTACGGACTAGTGGACAATAAAATAATTCCTTCTTGCCACTGAAATCTTATTTATTTAATAGTATTGTTAACCTAGAATAAGAGAATTTTCATACTTGTTTTCATTTAGACTAAGACTGTATGTATTAAACAAGGGCAGAAAGACCGATAGGTCGATAGCCTTTTTTGGAAATAAAGATATTTACTACTACTACTACCTGGAATCACAATCGGCCACAAACTTAGATTCACTAAACACATGCGAAACATCAGGGCAGAAACAATGAAGAGAGCGAAACACTTCCGATCACTAACCTACAAAGACAGAGGAATTAGCACAAACACCGCCACCAAAATATATAAAGCTATTTGTAGACCCTTGCTAGACTTTGGACATGTACTCATGACCAACGGAACAGAAAGGACAAAACGTTATACACAAACAACAGAGCAAATTGCACTAAGACTAATAACACGAATAAGACACCCCCAAAACCCACTACACAATCCCCCCACCCAACTACTATACGAACGCACAAACATGACAAAGATCTCTGAGAGACTCATACAGCTACAGACAAAATGGACAAACAACCCCTACAACTGGACCATACTGAACCCCCTTTGTCTTACAAGACCAACCAGACAATCCCGCTTCCGTTTCCCTACACAAACGCTACTCGAACACTTACAAACGCAACGGACTAGTGGACAATAAAATAATTTCTTCTTGCCACTGAAATCTTATTTATTCAATAACATTGTTAACCTAGAATGGGAAAATTTTCATATTTGTTTTTTGTCTGGATTGGGACTGCATGTATTGAACAAGGGCAGAAATACCGATAGGTCGTTGGCCTTTTTTAGAAATAAAGATGTTTACTACTACTATTGTTAACCTAGAATAGGAGAATTTTCATATTGGTTTTTTATCTAGATTAAGACTGCATGTATTAAACAAGGGCAGAAAGACCGATAGGTCGATAGCCTTTTTTAGAAATAAAGATGTTTTACTACTACTACTACTCCAGCTAATATTTCAATTGAAATTAGCGAATTTTAGAGTAAATTCTCTACATTTATTGTTAGATGTACTAATCATCCAATAATTAATTAAATCTAGAAAACAGAATTACAGCAGCACCTTCTTCATAGCCATGAATTCCAAACTATCCTTTTATTAATTACAATTGAGCAAATCATCCGACTAAGTATTAGATTACATCCAGCACAACGGTTTCCGAGAGCGTGTATCTTAATAATTCACATCGCTCTTAATCCGAACCTTGGAAGTACGATCTTGGAAATAGAAGTCATAATCCAGAATTTCCACTGCGAATTTCATATCCTTTGTTCCGGTCGTCTTCTAATAGTTTGCTGCATTTGAGATGCCAAAAACCGCTCTCCGAGCGTCAACCTTGCAATTTTAGTAATTTCACCGCATAGTTTCCACAACTTAAATGTCTTCGGATAATGATATATGCATTCGAAACTCCTTAGAACAAGTTTTAGTCAGTAAAGGAGAGATAAATTTCAAAATGCCTTCAAAGCAGTAAGGGGCAATTATTTAAAATAACGATATGATATTTTTGTTTTACTTTTTAAATATGCTATTTTCGTTTTAATTATGATGTTGCATTATAAACAAGTGCAATTTTGTTCACATATAACGTACATTAATTATTTAAATATGTCACATGTGGAAATAATGACAATTTATTACAGTTAGTATTGTGGCAAAAGCACTAGTAGTAGTAAACATCTTTATTTCTAAAAAAAGGCTATCGACCTATCGGTCTTTCTGCCCTTGTTTAATACATGCAGTCTTAATCTAGATAAAAAACCAATATGAAAATTCTCCTATTCTAGGTTAACAATAGTAGTAGTAAACATCTTTATTTCTAAAAAAGGCCATCGACCTATCGGTATTTCTGCCCTTGTTTAATACATGCAGTCCCAATCCAGATAAAAAACAAATATGAAAATTCTCCCATTCTAGGTTAACAATGTTATTAAATAAATAGGATTTCAGTGGCAAGAAGAGATTATTTTATTGTCCACTAGTCCGTTGCGTTTGTAAGTGTTCGAGTAGCGTTAATGTAGGGAAACGGAAGCGGGATTGTCTGGTTGGTCTTGTAAGACAAAGGGGATTCAGTATGGTCCAGTTGTAGGGGTTGTTTGTCCATTTTGTCTGTAGCTGTATGAGTCTTTCCGAGATCTTTGTCATGTTTGTGCGTTCGTATAGTAGTTGGGTGGGGGGGTTGTGTAGTGGGTTTTGGGGGTGTCTTATTCGTGTTATTAGTCTTAGTGCAATTTGCTCTGTTGTTTGTGTATAACGTTTTTGTCCTTTCTGTTCCGTTGGTCATGAGTACATGTCCAAAGTCTAGCAAGGGTCTACAAATAGCTTTATATATTTTGGTGGCGGTGTTTGTGCTAATTCCTCTATCTTTGTAGGTTAGTGATCGGAAGTGTTTCGCTCTCTTCATTGTTTCTGCCCTGATGTTTCGCATGTGTTTAGTGAATCTAAGTTTGTGATCGATTGTGATTCCAAGGTATTTTACGTCGTTTTTTGGTTGTGTCGTTTGGCCGTCTGCTGTTATTGTAGGGGAATCAGCGTTGAGTCTGTGGTTTGTGAGCAGAAGTTGGTTTTTTGACGCGTTTGGTGTTAGTCTCCATTTATAAAACCATGTCATTGTGTTGTTTGTTAGTGTTTGGAGTCTTTGCGTTGCTCTCTCAGTAGTTTTGTCATGTACAATAAGTGCCGTGTCGTCTGAGTATTGTAATATGTATGCCGATCTGTCGATTTGATTTTTGTCTGGTAAGTTGTAATTGTATATGTCATGGCAGTATATATTGTAGAGAACGGTGAGAGCGGGGATCCTTGAGGGAGCCCTTGTTCAGGGGAAAAAAAAATGACAGTTTTTGTCAATTCGTACTTGTAGTTGTCTGTTTTCTAGTAAGTTCTTTATGGTGTGTAGTAGATATGTTGGTGTGGTGTAGTTTGTATAGTTTGTATAGTAAGCCTCTATGCCAGACACTGTCAAAAGCCTTGTTAATGTCCATAAACAGGCAAGCTGTCTTTCTGTCAGTTAGGTGGGTAGTTTGTATATTGTTGGCCAAAATAAAGAGCGGATGAACAGTCGAGTGATGCTGTTTGAAACCAAATTAGTAGGTAGCAAAAGCACTATTATACATGTATATTGCATATACAGTGTGTCCAGTATAAAATGTTGTACATGGGGATATTGGAAACCGTTAGAGTTACAGGGTGGACCAAATGGGGAAAAAGTTGCGCACTCAAGTGCCTATAAATAATCTGTCATCAATTCTTTGAACTCGGAATAACAACGGATATACAAGGAAAAAAAGAAAAAAGTGCGTTTTATAAAATCCTTTATATCGTGTTATGATAAAAGTTACAATAACGAAATTTTCAGGGTGGGGGTAAGAAATGAGCGTGAATTTGAAAATAAAGTAAAAAATAATCTGGGCCCACTATGTTCAATGAGGCCGAAGTCAACTTTTGTTTTCCTTATGGGCGCTATTATTGAATTTCTGCATTTTAAAATTCCCCTTTAAATATGCTCTTAGCCATGTATAACATGTTTATGTTCGGTCAAGATAAATAATTAAAATTAACAAAATTAAGATTTAATGGTAGTAGGCATTGATATTTCTATTAATATTCTTTTTCCTGACTGTACTTTAATTCATTCCAATGTATTCCTGGGTTTTCAGTCAATTTTATAATATATAATAAATAAATATAATAAATGACTGAAAACCCAGGAATACATTGGAATGAATTAAAGTACGGTCAGGAAAAAGAATATACAAAACGAAGATAGATGCTTGGGAACAAAAGCAGAATGGAACGAGTGGCAGCATCAGCAACACGGGTTGCCAACATCTCACCGCACAAGATCTACACCGGCTCGGTTCATTTACGTCCGAACGCGTATAACCGATGTCCGGCGTATAAGGCAGGGTCTACCTAAGCCTTACTGACGAGTCCAATAGGTAGACCCGGGACGAAACGCAGGGCTCATCCACATAACACCATAATTAGTGACAATAAAATTGACTGAAAACCCAGGAATACATTGGAATTTCTATTAATTATTACTTTAAATTATTATTGATCATACATCGAGCACTGCAAAAGAATAAGTAACATTTCAGGATTAAAGTAGGTGTTGAAATAAGCCACCGTTTTCTCGCACGCACAACATACATCGTCTCATTACTTCTTCACAGGATTTTCTGATCATTTCCGGGGTAATTCTGTTAACAGCTTCTATAACAGCGTGCCTCAGCTCCTCTTCGGTTTCGTATGACCTACAGTATACCACATTTTTGAGGAAACCCCATGCAAAAAAATCAAGCGGTGTTATGTCAGGGGATCTCGCAGGCCATCTTACTGGTCCCAGGTTGCTTATCGACTTGTTGGGAAATTCGTGATTTAAAAATTCTGTGATAATACGTCCATTATGTGGCGGCGCGCCGTCTTGTTGGAAATACAAGTTTTGCAGGGTAGCTACTGGAACATCCATAAGTGCTTCCGCTACGTTCGTTTGTAAGAGGTTCAAATATCTCTCGGAATTTAAGTTCTCATTTAAAAAAATGGTTCAATCACGTGGGTACCCACAATACCTAACCAGACGTTAAATCCAAACTAACCTGGTGCCTAACTTGACGAACTAGCCGTGGATTTTCATCTGACCAAAAAACGGTATTTTTACGATTAAATAGTCCACATTTAGTAAATTGGCTCTCATCTGACCAAAGGACTTTTAAGGAAAAGTTTGGTATCTCGTTATTTCTTTGAATAAACCACTGACAAAATGCCATTTTTCTAATCGCATCGCCATTCTGGAGTCCCTGGCAGGGCCGTTCACGATAGGGGTGATATTTATGACGCTTTAAAATACTATTAGCCATTGACCGCGCAACACCTGTTGTGGCTTCAATTTGACGCAAAGACGTACGAGGTGTCTCAACCACGCTTTGCATTACCAAATTTTCTTTATTTTCGACTGGAAGTTTGGTTTTCTTTACCTTAGCAAAACTCCCGTAAGCTACAAGGTTGTCTTTCAGACGCCTAAACATAGTTCTACCAGGTTGTCGCCTTTCTGGATATTTATTTAAATACACATTTCTTCAGCTTTCGCTTTATTTCGGCGACAGAGAATAAAACACTCCGTAAACAACAAACAAAAACATATCGTATTTTTCATAATTTGAAAAGTGATTCATTTTGAAAAAGACAATTAATTACTACCACTTGACACTGACAATAAATTCTACTTTGACAGTTACCTAGGTAATTAAAACAGACAACGAACGTCAGTATGGGGAAATTGAAGAGAAATATCAATGCCTACTACAATAAAATCTTAATTTTGTTAATTTTAATTATTTATCTTGACCGAACATAAACATGTTATACATGGTTGAAGAGCATATTTAAAGGGAAATTTAAAAATGCAGAAATTCAATATGGCGCCCATAAGAAAAACAAAAGTTGACTTCGGCCTCATTGAACATAGTGGGCCTAGATTATTTTTTACTTTATTTTCAAATTCACGCTCATTTCTTACCCCCACCCTGAAAATTTCGTTATTGTATCTTTTATAATAAACACGATATAAAGGAGTTTATAAAACGCACTTTTTTCTTTTTTTCCCTGTATATCCGTTGCTATTCCGAATTCAAAGAAGTTGATGACAGATTATTTATAGGCACTTGATTGCGCAACTTTTTCCCCATTTGGTCCACCCTGTAACTCTAACGGTTTCCAATATCCCCATGTACATCATTTTATACTGGACACACTGTATAAGTGGTCAAAGTTACCATTTGGAAAAGCAAAATCTTCAGTTGTCGAAAGTGTATGTTTCATGTTTGTTCTTGTATTAATTCACTCCTTTTCAAAAAGAAATCGAAGCTATGAAAAGAGTACATGCACAAGTCTTTAATAATAATGATAATAATAAAGTAGTGTAAGTTACTACTGCGAAAGTTACTTGTACTGTTAATTGAAAAGTCCTTAATAACATACTTTCTTCAGCAACTTGTCTACTTCCCAAACTGACTAGTGATTAAAATGACTGCGATGTAGCAAATAAATTACTTCTCTTGATTCATGTCCAACAAGTTTTTAAGATTTATTCACAATAGTCAATAATTATTACTTTCCAACAATTCCTCTAAATTATTGTTGCAATTCAAACAATAAATGAAGTTTGCAAAATATCAATGATTAATATTTTTGCATTGTGTTCAGCCCATCACCAGCTGTTAAATCCAGTCCATTCAACGGATACCTGCGCAGATATAATAATTAATGCAACATAAGCAGCTAGCAGGAAATCCATTGTTTCCTGTATCGTTTCTTATTATGCATGGTAAAACCGAATATAAAAAATTTAAATATTTATTAAGCGACGACTGAAAGGAATAGATCAGCTATAATGTGTGCGTTAATAACATAATGGCGGTACTTGGTACTTTGAATAAGAATATTGGTCGTTGCCCTCCCGATTCTATTTAAAATCGTGATTTGATTTTAACCCAGCCCAAGCGAAAGCTTTTGGTCTGATGTCAAAGGCTTTAAAAGATAGCATGAATTTACATAACACAATACGGCGTTTCTTTAAAAAAAGCAAAAATATTTAAAATATTCAAAGTTGTAGAATAGCATCAGTAGAATAGCATCATAATTAAGCGCTTTTGATGAACTAATTATTAACTTTTATTTCACATTATCGCTTATGCAAAAATTCGTTTTAAAGTGCACGTTTTTACCAAACCATACTTGCGAGTTTCCACAAATGATCTACTTATTTTCAAAGTTTTTACTGCCAGCTGCTGTCCAATTCTAGACTGCAATTCAGCAAAAGTGAACGCTATTATTCTTATACCTTATTTTCAAGCTTTCAATGTTTCTTTACAATAGCGTTAAAAGATACAACTAAGAACTTCCAACAAAATTTTTCGTTTTTCTACAGAATCTTTCTATTATGTCCTATTTCCGTAGTACCTACTTCAATTACCAAATTATTACAACAAAATGTAATTTTCTTCTAATTATTCCTCGAAGTCATTTTAGGAGTAGTTTTAATTGAACTAATTTAAAAAAGATTTGTCAAGAATTGGAATCGATATATCATTAGTAATAAAGCATTAATGTTATTTAAACTGATGTTTGTTAATCAACATAAAAAAATAGTTGTTGAAAACATGTTTGAATGAATATAATTTCAGTTATCAAAAATATTTTTAAAATATAGCAAAAAATATAAGGTAAGAGGGCAGAAAGACCGATAGGTCGATAGCCTTTTTTACAAATAAAGATATTTACTACTACTACTATAAGGTAAGCGGAAAATTCCGAAAACCACTATTTTCCACTTAAATCATTTCAAGTAACAATCAACGAATGGAAAATTCCACATTTAAATTTAGATTTAGTTTTTGATTTCATAAGTAATACAATCAAGTGTTTTTATAATTAGACTCCAGAGATAAAAATGAACGGAACTAACCTCTTCATAGAAAACAATAGCTTCTTTACATAAAGTGAAAAATAGACAGAAAAATGTTAGTAATACTGCTGATAAAGATAAATATTCCCTTCCTACTAATTGAAAACACGTGTAGCGAAAATAATAAACATCAACATGTTTCAACAGCAGAATTTCCAATTTAGAAATTGGATAAACATCTACTTTTCTTATAATCTCGTCAAATTCATATGCAATATTTTGATATGTTCATCAACATGGGTATCAGCACAGACAAAATAACCTGATGGAGTGCAAAGCACTCAAATAAAGAAAAATTCAAGTGTGTATAGTAGTCGATTAAATAAGTATGCAAAAAACTAAATCATTCCATAGAAAAGCAGTTAGAAGCAGATAGAATTAGAAATAAATTTTATCGATGTATATCAATATCTTGTTCATGCAACTCTTCATCTTCTCAGAATAATTTGTCTGAAACTTAAAAGTACCGCATTTGTTTTAATCATTAATGATCATATTTCCGTCCTATCTTTTAATACACGAATACATCGAGAAAAATTATACACTTAAACATATACGTATGAATGAATAAAGGAGAGCCCATCAACATACAAAGTAACTTATATAGCAGAAAGCGAGCAAATCAAAAATAAAGGGTATTTCAATAAGAACGACGAATTTAAAATTTAAATAAAACATATATATTTGAGGCATAAGTTTGAAACATTTATTGAAAAATTAAATAGACATCATGGGGTTATGAATGGAACAAGATATCGGACAAATGACCGCCTCGGCTTTGCTGGCACAGACGAGCTCTTTTCATGAAAAGGACTGTTGCGCATACATTTTGCAGTATTTCAGAGATACAGCGTTGAATTTCATCTTTTAAGGCAATCGTTGCTGGTTTGTTCACATAAACTTGTGACTTTAAAAAACCCCAAAGAAAAAAATCCCAAAGGCGTTAAATCTCATGATCTGGGCGGCCAATGCCGATCTCCAAAACGAGAAATACCACGACCAGGAAATGACTCGTGCAGTAATTCAACAGTTTCTCTGGCTGTATGCCATGTTGCACCGTCCTGCTAAAACCACATGCTGTTGAGATCCATATTTGGCAATTTTGGCACAATAAAGTTAGTTATCATTTCACGATAACGAACACCACTCACGGTTAATGCCTTACCAACTGCATTTTCGAAGAAAAATGGTCCGATAATGCCTCCAGCCCACAATGCACACCAAACCGTGACTCTTTTTGGATGCATCTGTTTCTGAACCATCGCTCGTGGATTTTCGGAACTCCAAATGCGACAATTTTGTTAATTAACATCAAGATGAAAATGGGCCTCGTCACTAAAGATGATTTTTGTTAAAAAATGCCGTCCAATTGTCGTTCCAAAATCCAATCAATAAAGGCTCTTAGGTTGCCCAAGGTCTTCCGGCTTTAGCTCTTGGGCCAATTCAACTTTGTACGCATGAAGCTTCAAATCTTTTGTTAAAATTCGATTCATAGTGGTTGTGGAAGCACCAATTTCCTGAACTCTATGCCGAATTGATGTGGTTGGGCTTTCCTGAACATTTGCACTTACTGCTGCGATATTTTCAGTCGAGTGACCAGGACGAACGCGTGTTTCTGTTTCCACTTCATTAACAGACCCAGTTTGCTGAAATTTCTTCATTCATTTTCTTACAGTGGCTTCAGTTGGAGCATTCCGATGGTCCATAATTGTACGCATTTTGCGAACTGTGGCTGCAAAACTTCCACCACTTTGATAATAATTTTTCACAATGAGAATTCGTTGTTGTGTATTGAACCGCTCCATTTTACTTAACCTCCTGCTGTCTACTAACAAACGGCCTTTTTTTAATGTCAAATAATGACACTACAAATGGCGCGCAAGTCAAAACCGTCGTTCTTATTGGAACATCGTTTAGTTCCTGTTCATAAAAATAAAGGTGTGGAAATATAAAACTGATAAAAGACTGGACAAATTAAAATAAAAAAAAATCATTAAAACCAAAACAAAAGTTTCTCTATCGAAATGGATACCGATACATCTGAGATTTACGATGAAAAGTTAACCTACAACTATTTAAACATTGCTTCAGGTTCTAGAACAATAACTATGAATTATTTGACAATCTATTATAATAAATTGACAGCACATTGATTAGGTGCACATTTATCTTACACAGATCAAAGTAGTGCCATTATATTGAATTTATATTAGAAACGTTCGCAAAAGCTACATAACAATTGCTATGTCCGGATGTTAATTATATGCAAGCTGAAAGTGTATTTAGTTAATTGTTATTTAATAACAAACGGAAGCAATTAGAGTATTATGAACATCATCAAACACATATTTGAAAGTCTAGCAAAATGTCTTGAAATGAAAGTAAATATTTAAAATCGGTTCGAGTTCGGAATAAGATTGCCTTCTGTGCCTACCAAAGGCATGTCTAAAAAAAACCTCGAGGATATTTTGTTTTTATTTGGTGAAGTAAGTAAGAAGTCAATATTTGATCTATATTTAAATATTCATCTTGCAGTTAAGAATAAGAGTTAATTGGAATATTTAGAGTCATCCTACAGACGAAACACAACAAAATCTGAACAGCAAAACCACTAGATGAAACTTATTTATGTAACCACACTGCTAAAAAGTTTAGGCAATAAAGTAATTTTTTAATTTAACAAAATAAACAACCTTATAAAAGTGACGTCATATATTTCATAAAGAATAGTTAAACTGGTTATTAATGTCCATGGGTGCAATAAAAAAAAGCTAAACAGGATTTAATACGAAGCAGTTTGGCGGATTTATTCAACAACCTTTTCGACTAGCAAATATTTAAATACAGAGAATAAATAAATGCCTAGACAAATGATCTATTTTGGTTTTTGCGTAAATCACAAAGTAATTGAGACACAATGAACTAGGTTTATTTATAAATCGATTGCACAGCTGGATATTTGTGTATCGGGATTATATTCTTAGGTATTAGGATTTTCGCTAAATTGTCGAACAAAAGCGAATTATTAAATACCAATTAAAACCAGAAAGAAAATTATATTTGCAAGAACGACTGCGAGAATCGAATATATGTATCAGGATTCATTACGAAGGATTAATATATTCCATATTAACCCAGTTATTAAAAAAATTTTAAGAAACGAATACTGCTGACTTTAGCTGAAGATCCTATAGAAATATTCGAGGGGGATGGATGACTTATGTATTAAGGGTCATGATTACAGCCTCCGTAAATTTTTGTGGAAGCTCTTTAAGTCCAAAATGGTCTTTAACCACATATCGAGAGATCCAGGCGCTACGAGATAAAAAAAAACAACCTAATATTAGTGAGTTTATGCCAGGTAGGCATTGAAGTTTTATCTGCTCAAGAAAGAAATATAAGATGTACTAGTTTAGATATGTATTGAACCAATTGCATTTTTTGTAATTAAGTGCTTTGGAATGTCCCAGAATAAAACATGGGGGACAAACCTAAATATTGGTAACTAATAAGTTATTGGTAACTCATAAGTAACCATAAAGAGATAATTACTTGAGATGAAATCGCTATGCAACACAAACAAAGGTATTTTAGGTCAATATATTGTCTCCAAACACATGTTGCATTATGTAAATGCTATATTAAAATATCTTTCAGATCTTAAAAAGGTCCAGGTGGAAATTTAAAAAACAATTAACTCTCCAAAGCCAACAAACCGAACAAATCACGGAAACAATATCTTAAATATTACAAATGTGATGCAAAATTACACAAGAGGAGAGGCAGAAAGACCGATAGGTCGATAGCCTTTTCTAAGAAATAAATATTTTTACTACTGCTACTTTACACAAGAATTACTTAGTAGTAAATATTAGCAAAAAGGGCATATATATGCTTTGAAGAACCTTAATCATTAGCGTTGGCATAATAGATATCAATGATCGAATGCACTGACAGAAGTGATGTGATTATCGAATAACCGCTTATAAATGATCGATTGAAGTAATTTTTCGTGCTTGACCTCTTCAATTTGCATCATCATATGAATTATATGCCGCACCGATTTGACAAATTTAAACATTCAAAACAGAGAATATTTAACTTAAGACCTTCAAACAAAGTCTTAGAGTTTTGTTGACTTCAGAGCAAAAATCATATGGGGTCTACCTACTTCGTATGTCTTATTTTAAGCAAAGATTATTAGTTTGACTTTTCCTCAATCCTCAACGATTCAATTTAATAATTTGCTAATTGAAAGGAATAATGCTGCAGAAGCCCGTGAAATCGTTGAAAATAATCCTGGTAGAAGAATAATTTGTCTACTAACGTGTAAGACACGAGGTCCGTGAAAGACACATTGCAACGAAATGGGCTCCACCCTTATCATTACCAACCGATACAACAAAGATTTATTCTTTGTGGATGATGGAACGATGAAATGGACAGTCAGAAACCTAATGTCATCAAAGATTCCCCCAAAAAGTTTGAGCACGAATAACTAATAAGGAAGTGTTTCGAACGTTTTTGCGGAACGCCTTACGTCTGCTACTCGAGAGCATTCTTTTTCAAATAAAAAAACGACATATTTTTAGATGATGGTGCTCCAGAACATTTTGATGAGTTTTCACTGATTTTTTCATTAACAATTATGCAAATCCATTGATAGGTCGTGGTGGTTCCATTGTTTGGCCAACGCGATTTCCAGATCCCAAGCCGATGGACTTGTAATGTGGGGGCATATAAAAAAGTTTGATGAGGTGGAAACAATATGGAAGATTACAACTGGGAACGAGAGCAACGACAAAGGATTGGTAACAATTTAATGATTACTCTATCATTCTGTTTTTATTATTTTTTCAATTTCTAAGCTACTAATGCGACATCGGAAATTCAAACCCGCGATATTTCATGCACCGCTAAGAATTCAGGAAAAGTGAACAGAATAATTTTTGCATAAAATTAGTCATAGAACTGATATACAAAAAAGTATCTCAAATGCCTCGGCCGGCAACTTGTACAGAAATAAATTTTGAAAATAAAATTAGTAGTTGATGCAGTGATATATTGCGTTTGAAAGTCGGTTTTGTAAAAAAGTAAAAGTTTGTCTCTAAAAGCCGGTTCAAGCATCTAAATTAGAAAACAAATGTTGCCACAGTTCGAATAATCAAACAATGGATTAATTATCGAAAAAGCATAATTAGGTATTTTATACTATATTGTTCCTGAATTGGCGTAATTTCTGCAAACCTAAAATAATACCATTTTCAAAATTTTTCCATGAACAGTTTTCCATTTTCATTCTCAGAAGCCGAATAGCAAGTGCGTTTGCTTGAAACCCAATTGCTTGTGCAAATACATACATATATCAACAACTATTTACCTTTCTTCCCAAAAGCAGCAACCGAAAATTTATGTAAGTAATCAGTCAAAATTCACTCACTAAGTCACAAATCCATAACATTCACACAAATAGTTGCTGCAATATAAAATTAACTCAGCTTTTATTTACAGAGGGGGCATGTATTGTTTATTTGTCTCTATTTTTAGCTTTTTATTTTTGCGGAATAAGGTTATGAAAGAAAAGCGTGTTTTGAAAGCGTGTGTCCGGAACAAAGTGGCTCGAAGGTCCGTACCAAAGCGCCGATGAAAGCAAACTCCTGAACGCTCAGGCCGTTGCTGAGTTTCGAAATTATATTCAAACAGGTTTTGACCGGCTCAGTTTTCTGGCGGTAATAATATATAGTGACACCTGCAAACGCTGCCGCTTAGTAGCTGAAACATGGTGAAAGACCGCCATCTCTTAACAAACAGATTGTCGACTCGAACCGCAGGAATTGTTTTCTGAGAATAATTAGTTGGCTATAAGTTGGTCAGATGCCTCCGCTTTGGTAGATTGAGAAAATTTTGAAAAATATTTTTGTGTTTGCTCAGTTTTTTTGTCACTTTCATTGTTTCCTTATCACTTTGTTAACAGGTCTTGAAGATCAGAAGTCATTTATCCATCTCGCTTGTGTAAAAAGCCTTTCCAACTGACAAACGAAAGAAACTTTTTCCATTGCTGCATTACTTATTACGAATTACTAAATTTTTATATGACCCATATAAAAATTAATTAAAAAAAACATTCATTTTAAAAATAATTAAAAACTTCCATGCATTTCGTATCAATTACCATATGATGATTTTCGATTGTTCCAATTTATCAGAATTTAAATGTACATTTGGTCTTCGTATTTCATAATTTCTAATATCTTCTCAATATTATTGAGTTTAACATTTTTACTTGATTGTACTTATAACATTATAACAAAATAGTAGTAGTAGTAAACATCTTTATTTCTAAAAAAGGCTATCGACCTATCGGTCTTTCTGCCCTTGTTTAATACATGTAGTCTTAATGTAAATAAAAAACAAATATGAAAATTATCTTATTCTAGGTTAACAATATTATTAAATAAAATTCCAATGACAAGAAAAAATTATTTTATTGTCCACTAGTCAGTTGCGTTTGTAAGTGTTCGAGTAGCGTTGATGTAGGGAAACGGAAGCGGGATTGTCTGGTTGGTCTTGTAAGACAAAGGGGATTCAGTATGGTCCAGTTGTAGGGGTTGTTTGTCCATTTTGTCTGTAGATGTATGAGTCTTTCCGAGATCTTTGTCATGTTTGTGCGTTCGCATGGTAGTTGGGAGGGGGGGTTGTGTAGTGGGTTTTGGGGGTGTCTTATTCGTGTTATTAGTCTTAGTGCAATTTGTTCTGTTGTTTGTGTATAACGTTTTGTCCTTTCTGTTCCGTTGGTCATGAGTATATGTCCAAAGTCTAGCAAGGGTCTACAAATAGCTTTATATATTTTGGTGGCGGTGTTTGTGCTGATTCCTCTGTCTTTGTAGGTTAGTGATCGGAAGTGTTTTGTTCTCTTTATTGTTTCTGCCCTGATGTTTCGTATGTGTTTAGTGAATTTAAGTTTGTGGTCAATTGTGATTCCAAGGTATTTTACGTCGTTTTTTGGTTGTGTCGTTTGGCCGTCTGCAGTTATTGTAGGGGAGTCAGCGTTGAGTCTGTGGTTTGTATAATAAAATATTATAATAAAAATGTTGATTCCGTCATTACTGCTAATGTATGAAAAATATTGCATAACACTTCGACGCTGCACCTCTGAATGCAGAAATGTACGGTTTAGTTTGAAAAATTGGAAAATGAGAACCCTTCTGAGGAATGGCAGAACATACAAATAAATAACAGATAAAACAGAGCAGAATAAATCACCTCATGTTTAATAATCTTTTGTAAATCAATTAGCATTAACTTTATATTTTGAATTATGGAGAAAGTCTAGATTTAATCTAAGACCAGGGTTCAATCGATTGAGATCGATAAGCAACCTATCACATGATTGTGCTGGGAAAAACTCGAGGTTTTTACTGGAACCCGATTTGAAAAACTTTATTGAAGCGAGCGGGTATTTTCCGAAAAAAATATCTAAAGCCTAAAATTGGTTGAAAAAGTCGAAATGTACTACAGAACATACTTTCTCCTATGTTTTTTTTTTAAATACGATAAGAGATGGTATAATGGTTCCATTATGATTTTTATTAAAGACTATTTAGTTGATGTATCAAAACAGCAAACAATTCTTTCTCAGATTTAGTGATTTGTTCGATCCTGTAAATTTCACTCCATTTTCCAAAACCAATATGCATTTTGCAACATTTTGCAAAGTTTATTTTATGAATTAATAATTGGGACACAAAACGTGCTGTTCGTCGATTTGTACTTGCTATGTGAAATAAAAACTTACATTGCAAGAAGGGAAAATTACTAGTTTTATTAAATTAATCACCAAGCGCTGAGCGAAACTGGGCATTCTGATTAAAAGCAAATGTTGAACTGAAATCTTGATAACCCAAAGTATCAAACAGTAATATTCGCAAACTCACAAACATGCCCATAAATAGTGGTTTTTTCGCATACTCGTTTTCAATTATAAAGTCATTAAAACCAAACACGGTTAAATCAGCGTAAATAATTAACGTCTAAATCTAGTTGCGGATGTTTGGACTCTACCTGCACCATTAATAATGTCTAGGAGTCATTTTAAATGCCTTCAAGGCTTTTCCCAATTATAGGTATAAGTAAAATCTTGAAGTGTTCTTGCACGTGTCTGGCTGTTGAAATGCGACGGCAGTTAATTTCATATATCCTTAAGTAAAACATCTTGCAATGCAAGGTGCATCTACATCAAGAGTATTAACTATTGAAAAGAATGAAAGTCGCAAAAAAGTGTTTTTTCTATTATAACTTTAACTGGTTCATTTCATTGTGTTTGTAAATGTTCCAGTAAAGGTGTTAGGAAAACGAGGTGGGATTGTCTGGTTTGTCTTTTAAGACAAAAGGAATTCATTCAATATAGTCCAGTTATGGGAGTTGATATTGGATTTAGCATGAATATTAATTTATTTGCAGTTTTGCTAACAACTGAAAGAAAGTTAATAAAATTTAAGGTTCTGGTCATGTACGGATACGTAAAATAAATTTTTATAGTGGATTTGTAACCCCCAAAGAGGGCCTCTTTTCAATGTCGCCAATAATAACCTCGTGCTACTAGCATATTTTGGACGGATAAAATTGACGCAAAACTATCTTATCCTTACGTCGATACATTCATTTAATATTTTTTATTTTGCCTTTAACCAACTCCGCAACGTGATTGTTTACTAATATTTGAACCATTGGTTAAAAGTCACGGACAAATTTTTATCTCTGATTTTCAATGCCGGAAATTATTTGTTCGGTGATCGAGTCCTACCAGTAAAAAAGATTTTACTTCAAAAATTGAAAAATGCATAAGACCTTCCATATTAAGAATTGGCTTCATTTGATGAGTTCAAATAACGAAGCAATAAATTTGTCAAAAACGTGCATACTAAATATGGATGTTTGAATACGAAAATTTCTCTCAAAAATTGGCGCCTGCAGACAAGTTAAATTTATTATCAAATCGCCGTTTATGATACCATATCACATACAAATCTAAAATTATTAATATTAAGTAAGTAAAACGGTATTTGCCAGCTTATGTAAATATAATAATTATATACGGCCTAGAGTAGAGATCTCGTGGCTTTGTCATAAATTTTAATAATATTAAAGAAGATAAACAACTGAACTTCATAAGGCCAAGACCACCGAGTATTATACTTGAAACTTAATAAATAAATCAGGCAATGTCATAAATTTGGGTTTTGGACAAATATTGGAATATTTTGTGCGTACTTGCAAAATTTTCAAATTTAGAAACTTGTAAATTGGGAATATGTGCTAACGCTTTATACGGTGTGTCGCACTTAAGATAGAAACATCCCTGTATTTTATTTATTTTTGGAAGCAGGGTTTTCAGTTTCGGTACAGAGGTATAACGTCATGAGCTTAATTGGTTAGGGTACCCATTTCTATCTTCAGATGAAAGCCCAGCCTACTTCGACTTGGCGAATTGGGGCAATTCGTTAAAGATATCGGAAAAAGTTACTAGAAAAAGTTGTTCAGAATGTTATTTTAACGGTAAATACCGAGTTTCAAGTAAGAAGTCAAATTTTGGCGTTTTATTTTTTATTTTCACTTTTTATTATTAATTAAGTCGGAAGTTTTCACTAAAGCAACGAAAAATGAAACAAACATGATTTCTTCAAGAAAAAAAAAGAAAAGAAAAAAACAGGAAAATTCAAACGAATAACTAGTATTATCGAATGTGGTCTGCTTCAACTAGTCCACTTCAAGCTTGATGCACTTTTCAATGAGTTTGGGATTGTTATTGGCAACTCCATAAGTTTAGCTACATTTATTTCACAGCAGGCTTGTATTATTCTCTCACATAGTTCTTCTCGAGTTTGAGGCCTTACTTTGTAAACCTTATTCTTGATAGTAATTACCCCAGAGATAGAAATTTATTGGCGTAAAGTCAGGAGAGCGAGGGGGTCACATTTCAATGGAAAGTATCGATTTAGCCAATCCCGGACTAACCTGGAGTTATGAATAGATGCACCGTCTAGTTGGGAAAGCATTTCTTGTCGCACATTGATAGGCAGATCCATATTTGCAAGAATATTGCAAAAAAAATTGCATATGTGATAACGGATAGTCTATCCATGTCTCTGCCTGATAATACTAAACACATAACTACTTTTTCGACCACTTGGCAACATAGCTCGTTTTTTTCTCAGAATGCTGTGGTATCCTCAAGCTCTTGTCGAAAGAAAGCCCCATATGCGATAACTTAATCTTCAGCGCTTTTTTAATAGTTTTGACGTGCGGTGAGCGCGGCCCTTGTCAATGTCCTACAAAACATTCGGCAACCACGCCCTTATGGTGTTTTTTTAGCATTCATTAGCTTCATTTCTCAGGGGGGTGTTTTGGGAGCACAGGAAAAATAGTTTAAAAAAATAACTCGTATTAAAAACCGAGATTTGTGCAAAAAACTATATCAGAAGGACGGCAACAATGTTTTTCAAGGTAATCTGCCTCATTAACATTATGTAAATACCTGCTGCTTCTTAAAGCAATGAATAAATAATTTCGAGTTGCGATGGTTTGAGTGAAATTTTGCAATTTCTTTCATCAGTTTCATGGAGATTTCATGGAGATCAGTTTCACGGCTTTTTTCTAATTCGAATTTTAATTTACTAGGATCGTTATTGGACAACGCCCAGTGGATGATCGCAAAGCTGGATGGATTCTAAGAAAATGATGCCTTCCAAGCCCCACCTGAATGCGCTTAGGATCGGTTAATGTTAAGTTAGCAAACATAGTAAAGAGCAGAAAGCATGTGAATCAATTGTTGAAAATAAAAAATTATAAATGACATACGATTTTTCTTTGTTCCGTTATTTCCTTAGTCGATTAGTGGGACACTACTCTCGAAATCTTGCTAATAAAACCGCACACTTTCAAGAAAGTAGCGAAAGAACCAATTTTGCGAAAAATTCGGCTTGCATCAGGAGAGCAGAATATTCATGGAGCTAGCAAGCAGATATTAAGAGCAGGAGTTTAGCGTTCCGCTATTTTTTTGTGTGGATCTAGAAGCTCTCTATTAGCAAGATTTGAATGGCAAAACGAAATTTTTATTTGTATCAGGGCAGCAGCAAGTTTAAGGAGGTAGCGAGCAGATATCAAGAGCAGGAGTTTAGCATTCCGTTATTTTTTGTGTGGATTTAGTAGCTCTCTATAAGTAAGATTTGAATGGCAAAACGAAGCATTTATTTGTACCAGGGCAGCAGCAAGTTTAAGGAGATAGCGAGCCGATATCAGGAGCAGGAGTTTAGCGTTCCGTTATTTTTTGTGTGGATCTAGTAGCTCTCTATTAGGAAGATTTGAATGGCAAAGCGCACTATATGTATCAGGGCAGCAGCATGTTTAAGGAGGGTAGCGAGCAGATATCAGGAGCAGGAGTTTAACGTTACGTTATTTTTAATGTGGATCTAGTAGCTCTCTATTAGCAAAGTCTGAAAGCAAAACAATTTTTTTTCTTTGTATCAGGGCAGCAGCATGTTTAAGGAGGTAGCGAGCAGATATCAGGAGCAGGAGTTTAACGTAACGTAATTTTTTATGTGGATATAGTAGCTCTCTATTAGTAAAATTTGAGTGGCAAGACGAAATTTTCATTTGAATCAGGGTAGCAGCATGTTTAAGGAGGTAGCGAGCAGATATCAGGAACAGGAGTTGAAAACGTTACGTTATTTTTTACGTGGGTCTAGTAGCTCCCTTTTAGTAAAATTTGATAGGCAAAACGAAAATTTTATTTGTATCAGGGCAGCAGCATGTTTAAGGAGATAGCGAGCAGGTATCAGGAGCAGGAGTTTAACGTACGTTATTTTTTACGTGGCTCTAGTAGCTCTCTATTAGCAAAATTTGAATGGCAAAACGAAATTTTCTTTGTATCAGGGCAGCAGCATGTTTAAGGAGGTAGCGAGCAGTTATCAGGAGCAGATAAAAATAGGTTACCCTATTTTTTTATGTGGATCTACTAGCTCTCTATTAGCAAAATTTGAATGGCAAAACGAAAATTTTCTTTGTATCAAGGCAGTTTAAGGAGGTTGCGGGCAGATATCAGGATCAGGAGTTTAACGTTACGTTATTTTTTACGTGGATCTAGTAACTCTCTATTGGTAAAATTTGAATGGCAAAACGAAATTTTTATTTGTATCAGGGCAGCAGCATGTTTAAGGAGCTGGCGACAAGCAAACATCAGGAGCAGAAATAGACATTCATCGCAAATGACGTAACGCTAAAACAAATTAATCCGTCTTGATTGAAATCCAGTTTGTATCAGGATAATAGAAACTAGAAATAGACATTAATCGTAAATAAGTTACGTTAACGAGCTGGTCATGATTGAAAACTGCAGCAGAATGTTTTAGGGGATAGAGGTGTATATAACAAAGTCAAACAATAAAAATGGAATTAAATCAATTTTATTGGGTAAAAACACAAATAATTATTACTATTAATATTAACTAAAGCACTTTCTCTGCACTGTCGATGATCCTTCGCAGCGCGATTGATACCTATTTCATCGTTGTGATGAAGCTAGCATGATTGTCGAGAACTCGGCAACTGAAAAAAAAATGAAGAAACTGTAATTATGTATTGAAACTGTAAATATTATCAAAATCCATTCTCAAAGAAAACTGCATTTTAAAAAGTCTTTGTGTATTATACGGGTGCTTCTTTAGAGAGGATTTCACGATGTATAATAAGAAAAAACCGAAAAATGATGTAATAACAGTAACTCACCAAAGAAATGTTGATTCCAAATCCATCTCAGCAATTGTCGGTGACACTGACGGGGAATCTGCAAAAAAATACAAACTCTTACAAATGTTGAAATGGCTTTATCCACCTATTAATGTCTTTGGATGTATCTGATAGTGGTGGATTTCTACCAACTAAAAAACCCCCACCTTTAGACTGCAAGTTTTTAAAAGCTATTCCTTAAAACCTTGCAGTCCTCTCTAAGAATGTAGCAGCTCCGGCACCCGTATGCCATTACATCACATTCTCTCCATACCAGCTACTTTCTTCAATAAATAAATACTATCAATCCTGGTTGCCATACATAAAATAAAACACTGTCCGGATCCAGATCGCTGAAATTCCCTAAACCCAGATTTTTAATGCAATATTGCAATAAACAATAATTAGCAATAAACAATAAAGCCCTCTCTACTTCTACAAAATAAAACGCCGTTCGGATTCAGATCGCTGAAATTGCCTAAAACTCAGATTTCTCCTCAAAAAACTCAACTCCATTGAGTGGCTTAAACTTTCAAAGAACAACCAGCAAATCTGGTAATCGTCTTGATCTGGACCACTTACAGCCTGAAGGGCGCTGGACAGCAAAAAAAAACGGGTATAGTCGGACGGACTCTGGACGCTGAAATTCCCTAGCACGAATCGTTTAGCAAAAATGATTTGTTTAGTGTGTGAAATTTGTAAAAACAGCTCAACATCTAAATTATTAGGCCAGAGCCACTTGCAGCCTCTTAAGGCGGTATCCGCTAGACCGTCACAAAGTAATAAATAAGATTCACCTACCTTTAGGCACTTTAGTCTGGATTCTGGGGTATGAGTACATTTCGAAACAGAAAACTATGAAATTTACCGCAGAAAAACAGTAATAATTGACATATTTGCTCTGCAGAAAATGAATTAATGGTGTGTTCGCAGCTGAAAGCCCCTATTTTACATAATAAAGCAGTCTACTGTGGAAAATTTGACGATTTAAAAGAAAAACTGAGCGAAAAAAGTAAAAAATTTTAATTCGAGAAATCACTACTGAGAGTTCAACAATCGTTTAATTTAGAGCGTAATTAACAGCAGAAAAACACGAATAATTCATGACTTTGCTCTGCAGAAAATTAATTGGTGGTGTGTCCGCAGCAGAAAACCCCTATTTTACATAATTTTGTAATTTTCCTGACTGTACTTTAATTCATTCCAATGTATTCCTGGGTTTCAGTCAATTTTATTGCTTATTATTTAAAATGTTACAAATACGTGTCGGTGTCTTTATCCACCATCATCAGTTTGTATGTTTCGATGTTTCTTCTTTTACATTGGTTGGATATTGAATTCATCTAGTGTGCAAAATTTACCGATTTAAAGTTGAAAAGCTGAGCGAAAAAAGTTAAAAACTGTAAATCCTAAAAATCACTATTGAGAGTTCAACAAGTGTTCAATTTAGAGTGTAATTAACAGCAGAAAAACACGAATAATTGACATCTTTGCTCTGCAGAAAATGAATTAAGGTTCGCTGCCGAAAGCCCCTACTTTGCATATTTTTTTTGCAAAAGCAGTCTACTGTGGAAAATTTGACGATTTAAAGTTGAAAAACTGAACGAAAAATGCTAAAAAGTGTAAATCCGAGAAATTACTATTAAAAGTTCAACAAGCGTTTAATTTAGAGTGTTATTAACAGCAGAAAAACACGAATAATTGATGTCTTTGCTCTGCAGAAAATTAATTGGTGGTGTGTCCGCAAGAATAAGTTATTACCTGGTGTTGGGCTATCTGGATTTCGATAATAAAAAGTGACTCCGTTGTAGATTTTCCCTTTACTAACACTTTTTCTTAGTGACATTTCTTATGAAAATACTCTTTTGTTACTATTCCCCCCTACTTCGGTGGAAACAGTTTCACCCTCAAATATTATGATTTAAATTATTGAAAATGTACAACAGGAAACCAACAATAACTCAAACTGACTAAAACTAACCAACACTAATCAACACTAACCCAAACTAATCTAAAATAGCCCAAATATCTACATCTACATGATGTCTACTAAATACTGGAATCTACATGTGGCCACATGCATTAAAATGTTGATTTCCTGTTGGTAGTAAGCAAGTGATTTTCTACAGTGAAGAATAGTGAACTTTCAAACGTCGAAAATTTGGTAAAAAAAGCATTTTTGGAAGAAGCACCACTAAGAAAAAGGGGGAATGTATACAGTAAAAGTTTTTTTTTCATGAAAGTCCAAAAGGGTTCAAACTAGCTCATTTGCAAGAAAAACACCATTAAATGAAACAATGTATCTAACAGGGCAAAAAAACTTCCACATTAGAAAAACTGACTAGTTAAAGTTGAAAAAATTAGAGAAAAATATTTTAGAATAAAAAAATCGAACGATCCTGAGTGAAAATATAAAAACCGTTTAATTAGGGTTGTAAATTACAGAAAAAACGTCAATAATAACGCAAACTTTCTTTTTCGACAATAAAAAATGTAGTTCACAGCAGAACTAATTGATTTTACATTTAGACTGAAAAAGTTCGCAGAAAAATCGATAACCATTGAAAACTTCTAGTTTGTGAATTAAATGTGACTTTAAATTAGTTTCAGAGAAATCAAATAAAAACTTTGAAAAACCGAACCCAGAATCCAGAAACTCCCTCGTCGTTCTACGTCGAATAAATATGACCAGCAATTATTTATTAAAACAGAAGGCAACAATATGGGACTAAAAATCTGCATAAATAAAATAACTAACTGCTGTCCGGATCCAGATCGCTGAAATTCCCTAAAACTCACATTTTTCCTCAAAAAACTCAATGTCATTTAATGGCTTAAATTTAGAACAACAGGCGCAAGTGTGGTTATAATCTTGATCTGGACCGCTTACAGCGTAGGAAGCTGCTGGACAGTAAAGAACGGGAATAGTCGGACGGATCCTGGCCGCTGAAAATCCCTAACCCGAATGTTTGTAAAAATTACTTGTTTAGTTGTGAAATTTGAAAAAATAGCGCGAAATCCACATTAGGAGGCCAGGACCACTCGCAGCATCTTAAGGCGCTATCCGCTAGTCTATCACAAAGTTTTAAAAATATTCACTTACCCTTAGGCACTTTAGTCTGGATTCTGGGGTATTATAAAATTGAAATTTACCGCAAAAAAAAAATTGATATCTTTGCTCTGAAGATAATTGGAAATGTGTTCGCAGCAGAACACCCCTATCCTACTGTGGAAAACCTGAGTATTTAAAAATGAAACACTAAAGAAAAAAGTTGAAATTTGAAAATCTGAGCAATGCCTACTGAGAGTTCAAGAACCGTTTAATTAAGAGCATAATTTACAGCAGAAAAACTACAACAATTGAAACAAACTACCTCACACGACGTTAGAAAGTGTAGTTCACAGCAGAACTAATTGATTTTACATTTAGACTGAAGAAGTTCGTATAAAAATCGATTACCATTGAAAACTTCTAGTTTGAGAATAAAATGTGACTTTAAATGAGTTTCAGAGAAATCAAATGAATACTTTGAAAAACCGAACCCAGAATCCAGAAACTCCCTCGTCGTTCTACGTCGAATAAATATGACAAACAATTATATATTTTTAAAAACACAACTCAACAAAATGGGACTTACAAAATATAATCTTGATCTGAACCGCTTACAGCCTAGGACTGGACAGTTAAAAACGGGTATTATCGGACGGACCCTAGTCCCAGAAAATCCCTGCGCCGAATTGTTAAATAAAATAATTTGCTTAAATTTTTAAATTTGGAAAGACAGCCCGAAATCTAAATGGTTTGGCCAGGATCGCACGCAGCCTCTTAAGACATTTTCCTCCAATAATACAATAAACAATAAATAGTAATGAACAGTAAATATCAATAAACAATAAAATGCAATTATTCGGACGTATTCCAGCCCCTAAAAATCCCTACCACGAATTGTAAAAAAAAAGAATTTGTTTAAATTTTTAAATTTGAAAAAATAATCCGACATCTAAATGGTTTGGCCAGGGTCGCACGCAGCCTCTTAAGGCGCTGTCCTCCAGTAGTAGTAGTAAACATCTTTATTTCTAAAAAAAGGCTATCGACCTATCGGTCTTTCTGCCCTTGTTTAGTACATGCGGTCTTAATCTAAACAAACAAATAAATGTAAAAATTATCTTATTCTAGGTTACTTATTTAATAATTTTAATTCTGGCAAACAGAGATCTTGGATTTATTGTCCAGTAGTCAGTTACTATTGTAAGCGTTCGAGTAGCGTTGAGGTAGGGAAACGGAAGCGGGATTGTCTGGTTGGTCTTGCAAGGCAAAGGGGATTCAGTATGGTCCAGTTGTAGGGGTTGTTTGTCCATTTTGTATGTAGATGTATGAGTCTTGCCGAAATCTTTATCATGTTTGTGCGTTCGTATAGTAGTTGGGTGGAGGGGTTGTGTAGTGGGTTTTGAGGGTGTCTTATTCGTGTTATTAGTCTTAGTGCAATTTGTTCTGTTGTTTGTATATAACGTTTTGTTCTTTCTGTTCCGTTGGTCATGAGTATATGTCCATAGTCTAGCAAGGGTCTACAAATAGCTTTATATATTTTGGTGGCGGTATTTGTGCTGATTCCTCTGTCTTTGTAGGTTAGTGATCGGAAGTGTTTTGTTCTCTTTATTGTTTCTGTCTGATGTTTCGTATGTGTTTAGTGAATTTAAGTTTGTGGTCAATTGTGATTCCAAAGCATTTTACGTCGCTTATTGGTTGTGTCGTTTGGCCGTCTGCAGTTATTGTAGGGGAGTCAGCGTTGAGTATGTGGTTTGTGAGCAGAAGTTGGTTTTTTTGAAGGGTTTAGTATTAGTCTCCATTTATAAAACCATGTCACTGTGTTGTTTGTTAGTGTTTGGAGTCTTGAAGCTGCTCTCTCAGTAGTTTTGTGATGTAGTAGTTCAGTGGTGCCGTGTCGTCTGCGTATTGTAATATGTATGCCGATCTGTCGATTTGATTTTTGTCTGGTAAGTTGTAATTGTATATGTCATAGCAGTATATATTGTAGAGAAACGGTGAGAGCGGGGAACCTTGCGGGAGTCCTTGTCCAGGGGAAAAAGAAAAAGAGAATGTGTTGTCAATTCGTACTTGTAGTAGTCTGTTTTCGAGTAAGTTTTTTATGATGTGGAGTAGATATGTTGGTGTGTGGAGCTTGTGAAGTTTGTAGAGTAAGCCCATATGCCAGACACGGTCAAAGGCCTTGTTAATGTCCATGAATAGACACGCCGACTTTCTGTCAGTTAGGTGAGTTGTTTGTATATTGTTGGCCAAAATAAAGAGCGGATGAATAGTCGAGTGATGTTGTTTGAAACCAAATTGGTAGGTAGGTATATATTTTCCGATCAGTTTTTCAAGTCGCTGCTTTATTATGTACTCAAAGACTCTACTAAGTACTGGTAGTAATGTAATTGGTCTGTAATTGCTCGGTTGTGTATTGTCCAGTCCATTTTTCGGTATGGAGATTATTAAGCCGTTCTTCCATGTTTTTGGGATTTTCGTTGTTGTTCAACTCAGCTAGTATCAGCCTGTGTGGTTCCTGAGTTAGACCTTTCAGGAGTTTTGCCTTTATTTTGTCTTTTCCCGGTACTGTGTTTCTGATATGCGCTAGGGCTTCATCGTATTCTGTGTCTGTGATCAGTTTGTATGTATAGTTTGGTGAACTGTTAAAATAGTTCAAGTACCAGTCGTTGATCCAGTTCCAGTTGTCATTGTCGAAGTTAGGGTTTGTCGATATGCTGAAGGCCCTTTGATAGTGTCTGGCGAACGCGTCATCCTTCTCTTTGTCTGTGTAACGTTCTATTCCGTTTTCGTCAATTGTGTCAATAGTGTTAGTTTTTTTGTATTGTGCTAGTTTCTTAATTTTTCGCCAGTATGTTTTGCCTTTGTCTTTTTGTATTTCTTTACATGTTTCTAGCCATTTGGCTTGTCGGTATTGTCCAATCAAGGTTTTAATGTTTCTGTTGAGTTGGTTCAGTGTCTTTTTTAGATCGGTATTTTGAGTGTTTGTATATAGTCTGTACAGTTCTTTCTTTTGTTGATATTGCTGTCCTCCAATAATGCAATAAACAATAAATAGCAATTATCAATAAAACCCTGGTTGCCATCTACTTCTACAAAATAAAACGCCGTCCGGATCCAGATCGATGAAATTCCCTAAAACTCAGATTTTTCCTCAAAAAACTCGATGCCATTTAATGGCTTAAATTTAGAACAGGCGCATGTGTGGTTAGAATCTTGATCTGGACCGCTTACAACCTAGGAAGCTCTAGCAGCGGTAAACAACGGGAATAGTCGGACGGATCCTGGCCGCTGAAAATCCCTAACACGAATGTTTGTAAAAAATGACTTGTTTAGTTGTGAAATTTGAAAAAATAGCTCAAAGCTACATTAGGAGGCTAGGACCACTCGCAGCCTCTTCTGGCGCTAACCGCCAGTCCATCACAAAGTTTTAAAAATATTCACTTATCCTTAGGCACTTTAGTCTGGATCCTGGGGTATTATCAAACTTACCGCAAAAAAAAATTGATATCTTTGCTCTGAAGATAATTGAAAATGTGTTCGCAGCAGAACCCTTACCTTACACTACTGTGGAAAACCGGACCATTTAAAGTTGAAAAACTAAGAAAAAAGTTGAAATTTGAAAATCTGAGCAATCGCTTGTCAGAGTTCAAGAACCGTTTAATTTAGAGTATAAATAACAGCAGAAAAACTACAATAATTGAAACAAACTAACTTACACGACGATAGAAAGTGTAGTTCACAGTAGAACTAATTGATTTTATATTTAGACTGAAAAAGTACGTATAAAAATCGATTACCATTGAAAACTTCTAGATTGTGTATAAAATGTGACTTTAAATTAGTTTCAGAGAAATTAAATTAAAACTTTGAGAAAATCAACCCCGAATCCAGAAACTCCCTCGTCGTCCTACGTCGAATAAATATGACAAACAATTATATATTTATTAAAACACAAGTCAACAATATGGGACTAAAAATCTAGATCTACATGGCAACCAGGGGCAAAGTATGCATAAATAAAATTAATTATTTGGGTGGATTCCAGCCCCTGAAAATCCCTATCACGAATTGTAAAAAAAAAGAATTTGATTAAATGTTTAAATGTGAAAAAACAGTCCGAAATCTAAATGGTTTGGCCAGGGTCGCACGCGACGTGTTAACGCGCTATCCTCCAATAATGCGATAAGCAGAATTATATGCAATTATTCGGACGGACCCTAGCCCCTGAAAATCCCTATCTGGAATTGTAAAAAAAAGAATTTGTTTAAATTTTTAAATTTGAAAAATAGTGCGAAATCTAAATGTTTTGTCCAGAATCACACACAACGTTTTAACATGCTATCCGCCAATGCCAAAGTAATGGTATACTTACCGAAAGCTGCATTGTTCTACCTGAAAAGAAAGAAAAAAATCTGTAGTATTACATAAACTTAGTCTAAAACCCAGTTATTTGATTGGAACGAAAAGGAAATAGAGAACTGAATAAAACTTCAATCGTTTCTCGAAAAACTAAACCCAGTTCAAGCTAAGGGTTGATAGATTTATAATCCTTCTTACCTGCTTTCTGAACTAGGCGTTTCATCCTCCATTGTCCTATCCAATAATCCTCAAAAAACACACACTACAGTTGAACACATAATCAATGTCTAGACGAAGTTTAAAATAAATGTGGATTACATTCAGCAGTTAACAAGCAAGATGATCGACTGCATTTGCCTAAATGGCACTAAATTGGTACATTTATCCGTTTATGAACAAAGAACCGAACGACCGTTGTCCACAATAAACTGAAGTAAATGTTCAGCTTTTCAAAAAAAGTTCGTACAGAACTTACATAATCATATAATCGATTGCTTGGTGGCCCTTCGGATGACTCATTGCCTTTTCCTTTGTTGCTCGATTTCAGTTTGTTTATTTTTACATTTTTGTACAAAGTAACTGTTCGCATGGCAATATTTCCTAAAGCAAATTTAGCGTTTCAACGTAACGAAAGTCAACATCAACTAAACGGAAAACGCTCCAAACGCCGATCTATCACTAATTTAATTTTAAATTTAGAGCCATTTATGTTTGTCTGCATTTCATTCAGCTGCAGTGATTAATCCACGACGCCAAAACTATTTTTTTTCGTATTGACGATTTTTCCAGAAATTTCCAGTTCGCGATCGAACCGGTTTGGATGTTTGCCGTAAACAAAGCAGCTTTTTCAGCCAAAGATAAACAAACAAAGCCGTTCATGCGGCCACTTTCGTATGGTAAATTAAATACTCGCTCTCCGATCAATCTTTTGCTCAATTTTCATGAAACTTGAAAATCTTTTTAGCTTGAGCTGTTGTGAGAGGCTGCACAATTTCTATCAGATTCACCAAAATCAAAGTAAAGCATTCACAAAGCATGCCATGATTTGGGAATGCTTCACTTTGATTAGACTATTAATGGCCAACTGCACCGCGTCGGCTTAGGAGTTAAGTGGAACTTAATAATTTAAGTTGACTGCACCGCTGTTTAAATCTTTCAGACGGATCTTAAATCAGTCTAAGTGGCACTTAGCCTAAACCAGACTCGAAGTTCGGCTTAGCTCAGCTTAGCTGTAAATGGGACCTACACGCGAGCGTTGCTGGTGAAGATGGCGTACTGTACCTACATCACCATTGTGAAACCTATAATCACATATGCCGCCGTAATATGGTGGCATAGAACCAAAATCAGTACATATCGACAGTCTCTGAACAAAGTTCAGAGGCTGACGTGTCTGGGAATAACTGGAGCAATGTCAACAACACCGACGACCGCTATAGACACACTCCTGGGGCTAGAGCTTTTACATTTATCCATTGAAGCTGAGACCCAAAAGCGCTTACCGTATGGGTGACGGTGCCCTCAGGAAAGCGACGGAATTGGGACACAGAGCGATCTTCAGAAAGCTGAAGACAGTCGAAGCCATGGGATTGAAAGCTGATCGAATTAAATCTTTAAGCGTTTCGGTGCCTTTCAGAACTTATGTTCTGTATGAGAGGCAAGATGGTGGAGCGACTCATCAGCTATCACTACACAAAACACCATCGTGCGCAGGTGCTGGTATAGTCGAAAGAGGAAGAACCGGGGAAAGGATTTCCTTAAACCTGGGAATAATCACGACCGCCTTTCAAGCAAGTATACTAGCGATAACAAATTGTGCTCGGAAAATGCTACACACGTAAGCATATTACCATCGTAAGCGCAGATGAAACCACAATAAAGGCAATTGAATCGTACACAGTCAAGTCGCAATGTGTGCTAGATTGTGTCAAAGAACTTACGACCCTGGCTGGGAACTCAAACAGAGTAAAACTCATTTGGGCAACTGGGACAAATAGGAGCAAAGGAAACGAGATTACTGCGGAACTTGCTAAGACAGGGGCCGAGCAACCTCTGAGCAACCAAGAACCTGCTTGTGGAATATCTCATGCCCATGTTAGGGCGGGAGTTGGGCAATGGATCTTGGAAGAACATAGAAAGTACTGGGAGGAGACACCGCGACTTCTTACAGCAAGGCAGTTGATGGGACCTCCACAACCAGTGCGTAAAAACGAACTGCTAGATCTCAGCAGGCAAAAAATAAGGAGGATAGTGGACTTTTTAACAGGACACACCCCCTGCAAAAAACACCTCTTCAGGATGGGACTGAGCGATCAACCGACCCACAGGAGGTGCGAATTAGAGGCCGAAACTATTCTACATATTATGTGTCACTGCACGTCATATGCAGGTAGACGAAGACCCCTGGGAGGGGATGAACGTCTACCAGACCAGGTCCTGCGTACCCCCCTCAATATTCTTCTATGAATTCTTCTGGAATTCATTGAATACACAGGGATAATGAGGGAGTAAAATACAAAGGCACAACAGGACAGAAATGACCGCGGTGCTAGGCCAAACACCACTTCGGAGGTGAGGAAGGGTTTTAGTGGGTAAATCAGCTAAGCTGGAGCCTCACCCAGAGCCCAGAGCGCCAGAACATCAGCTCTGGGTATGCGTACGAGAGCATTTTCCAAACCTCACTGGAAAAAAAGTTTCTTTTTCAGCAAGTTGTATCAACATCAGTTTGCCTCAGTTGCTCAGAAAAACAAACCAACATCACAGAAAATGTAAAAAATTGCACCGAGTCTCATGCGTAACAGCAAGAGAATCAAAGAAAGTCAGTACTTGGAGGAGCAAAATTGCATATTTTCTCAATTAAAATATCAATAGCTAAGCTAATTAAAAGATTATCTGCTCTGATTTCAATATATCTTCGTTTGTAAAATGCAATGTAAGGATGAGCAATTTACTTAATAATCAATATAAGTTGTTATTGATTACGTGCTTTTCATTTTCCACACAAATTGCTGTGAATGTTTTGTAATTAATGGAGTTCTTATCACACATATTTAAGATTTGAATCTATAAAAACGTATGATTTTTTGTTAATTAAGGTCATTTAGCTTAGTAGAAATTTTATCTGTTCAATCCGAAAAACGTATGCAATGCTGCTTAGAAGAGAATAAACCATAAATATGTTCAATAGAGTTATTGATATATCATTATCTTAAAGAATGTTTACTTTATAATTTTGATTGAGCGCCAAGTGTACAATCTAAGTAAGTTTTCAAGTTCCGGTTAAAGCGGCTCAATATCAAATATATTTCATTGCATCTGATTTAATAAAAAATGGAGGGAGCGTAATAATAACGACAAAAAAATGCAAATGAAAAGCTACAGAAGTAAAAACAATTACATTTTCTTCAAGTAATTTTGCCCCATAAATGTATAAATAATACCAATAAATGTATAAATGGAATACAAAAACGATAATAGTCTTTCAAAATTTACGAATATTTTGCTTTATAATAGTCAAATCGTAGTTATTCAAAGTCAAGAGAAAACACTTTTTACAAGTTAAACGCATTTCGATGCCATCAAATCTGCGGCTTTGAAAAAGTCTCGGCTCAAGTGACTTAATGGTATCCAAAACTACCAGTTAAAAGAATTCTCACATTAATTTGCGCATTGTGGGAAAACACGGGCATCATTAAATCCCGCACAAGTGTCCTCTTGCTAATTGTTGAGTTGGGACCGAAATAACAAAAACCACCGATCCATCAATTATTTAATAAGCAGCTATACATAGCGTGTAACTATCAATGAAAAGGCAGAGAGATTATTAGAAACAAATTGAAGAATTTTCGATTGATGCGAAAAAAGAGCTTGCGTGTTGAACGAATTCGTTCGAAATCTGCAAAACTTCACACAAGGTCGCAGATGTTATGGGAATCTGACAACGAAAATTCTATTCGATTACAATTAGCCATTGTCTGTGTGTGTCATTTTCCTCGTTTAATTAGTTTGTTCGTTCACTGGCGTACGAACATGACATTTCAATCAGAATTTCCAATTTCAAAGAGAGAAGTCAGTACGAAAGAATGGCTGCGTAAAACTTGCATTCGAATCACCGAAATATTTTTTTTCAGTTGAAATAAAATGAAAATCAGTCAGAAGTTTTTTCAAAAAATATTGACATTTTAGAACATTTTATTACTCCTGAAATTCAGTAACTTGTTTCTGAAACGGATTAAAATGTTTTGATTGACTATAATCAATAATCGTAATTAGCTTTAACCAGTCGCGATTAGTTAGTTAAAAAGTATGCATGATATGCAATTCTTTGTCTGAAAAGTGTATGAAGCTGAGCATATTCCATTGCTAGTCAGCAAATAAAATTAACAAAAAAATCCAACCAGCTTTAAATTAGCTCTAATCAGCGTTTTCTCTGATGAAAGTCATTGTATCTAGTCAAGATATAATTGACAATTTGCCGATTTTGTAACATTTTTTACAGAATTATGACTCATATTAATTTGCTCATTTCTGTTGACCCTGGTACATATTCACTTGTCACAAAATCAGTAATTTTTTTGTACCTTCTAAGAGTAATTCTGAGCAACTTTAAAATATTGTTAAATTTTCACTTTATCTTTCCTCATAAGTGAAGAGTTTCAGGTTGTAAGAATAACTTTAAAAATAAGCTCAAACACGCTTGTGAAAAATTTTATAGTGACGTTATTCCAAAGCGAAAACAAATACCCTGACTATGTCGTAGCAATAATAATTTCTATCAATTTATCAAACTAAAACTTAAAAAAAGAGAAATGACATAAATGTTTCGGAAATGTACACGCTGAGAGAGATAAGTTGAGACTGTAACTTAAACTATACTCCTGTGTCTTTAATCTGTCCTAGAACAATTTCATCAATAAATAAATGTTGATGAACGTGTCAGTTCATAAGAATTGCTTTCGATTTTCTGCGCTTGAAAACGTTAATATAAAAAATGTATATATTTTTGGCATTAATTCTCTGTCGATTCATATGGCTATTCAAGAACCGCAGTCTTTTCCAGGACTATGCAGTCGTAGACATGTAAGAGCGTGTTGAATCATCTTAGGAAATTCCCTCATTTAAACATTTTGTCCATTTTCATTTTTATAGGCGCGCTACTGCACATGTCACTGTCCTATTATTTTTCTCATTCAACATTTGGACTGTTTGATCACCAGTACATGTTTGTGTCCAATTATTTCTGCTCGTTATGGTAGACTGTTTGCAGCATTGGAAGCGAATGTATAATGCGTAAAAAAATTAGTCTACAATGCAGAAATAATTGATAATAAAACCTATATTGCGAATAATTATGGGGTTTTGCCTAATTAGATATTAATTTCGGTTTCATTGAAACCTAAGCTGTTATTTTTAGAATGCGTAGCGAGGGTACCCCAAATTATATAATATGTTTTTGAGATTGGAATATCAGAGAATCTTTAACAATATTGCTATAAATTTGCTCCGCTTTCATGGAAGGAACACTCTGGATAGATTAACTAAATTAAACCACAATGTATAAACTTTGTCACCTGTATCCGTTTGCTCTTATTTTATGATAATTAAATCTGGGCCAAGAGCATGTAAACCTCTCTTGTCATATCCACCCAATGCATACACAGGTAATCCACAAATATTTCAAAATATTTGCATTAACCTTGGTAATTTAAGCAAAACAGACATCAAATTAAGTGATAGGTAAAAATTTACTTAATTGTAATTAGGGGAGTAATTGTACATTTTCTTATCTGAATGAGCGGGATTTTTCTTTTTCAAAGTAGTTTATTTTGAAATAGGTAGTTGAACATTTCTTAATCACAATGCACAGTTAATTCTAACCAGAAATTTGATGTAAACATTTTACGTCCAAAGAGATTTGATATTCGTCATGCTAATAAAGTTGCCTTGTTGACTTGGTATAGCCACTTAATTCTGTTTTTAACAACTTTTACCGTTTAATCTTAATCCTTCATTAAGCTTCGTTTGTGCCAACTCATAGACTGGGAAAATTTGCTAAATCCTCTATTTTTCTAGAACTATTGTATTTGTTTAAGAAACAGCTTCTTGGAAGGATAAACTTGTATAGTAGGTCAAAAAAAAATTAATTTAAATTCTTACAGCTCATAGTATAACCACATTACTTCAGCTTTTCTCTAGGATTATATTAATTTTTCAGAAAATTAAATGTGAAGCAAGTGTAGAACGTCGGTTTTCAGGGCTAATTGACCCTGAAAGTCATTCGAATAGTTGACTTTTTAGCAAAATTTATCCGATTCAAAAATAAGAAGAGCTGTAAATCTTGTTTGAATTAAAAAGTGAGCACTTGAATTCTCGAATAATATGTCAGTAGTGTACACCACAGATCCCATACTACACCACAGCCCTATAGCCTAGGCCTTTCAAATACATACAACTTTAATCCTACTCTGATGATAATCCTGGTCGACAGATAGGTAATGCTATTGAGACACTGCGGGAATTTATATTAAAGTAATAAATATCATCATATGTAAATATTAAAATTGAAAAAGCAAATATATACACCTACATGCAGTGGGACAAGGGCGTGAAAGTGGAACTTCCAGATAACATTTGTTGAAACGCAAATTACGAACAGCAGCTTACACCAATTTGCATATAAAAATTTGTCAACATTGATAACAATTATTTACTTTACCTCAATGTCATTTTGTTCGATTTCGATCATTTTTAAAGCGCAATATTTTGTATTTCATTTTTTTAATGCCTATTTTGCCGAAAATTTTAGAAGTATAAGGAATTATTTCGGACTTTCTTGTAAAACTGATTAATTCCCCAAGGTAATAAGACTTAAAAATGCAAAATATTAATGGAAAATACTAATTGAAAGTGGTTGAATGGTTCGAAAGCTCTACTCTACCAGACATATTTTGTACGAAGATGTTCATATTCTTTCGAATGTGCAATATGCTTTCTAAACGTGTTTTTGTGTTGTTATTTTAGTTTGAATATTAATGTCTCTCTCTCTAGGAGAATCAACACCTTGTCGGCGGTGAGAGGGCTCAGTAACCTATATCCAAGGAGCGAGACCGGTGGTAGCGAAGCTACCGGAAGGGCCACCGATCCCGATGAGGTCTCCAAGTGATGTATGTGAAATTAAGAAGATTCCCACGCAGCGTCTGACCCAGAGTGGGCGGATGGAAACAGCGTCTGACCCATAGTGGGCGGCTCATCTCATATGATACCAACCCATCTTTGGCAAGCGTGGTATCAAAATATACCAATACCTCCCATGAAAAGCTTTCGAATTTCAAAACTCCTATACTCCAGGTGAGTAGGAAAAGCCCAGAATCTCACACAGTCGGAAGAACTGTCAGTCCCATGGATTCTGGGGGGGGGGGGGGACAAAAAATCTAGCAAACTGATCAAAGGATTAAAAGAAATATTTGTCGGAACATATAACAACCGGACATTGTCAAGTCCCGAACACCTCCTGGAACTAGAAGAAGAACTCAGCCATATAAAATGGAATATAATAGGTCTCTGTGAGACCCGACTGCCTGGAGAAAAAGCAACCACCCTAAGATCAGGACATGTCCTGTTCCAGAGCGAATGCAGAGGTGAACTTTAAATTTGGAGGAGTAACCTTTATAACAAACAAAAATATGAAACATCAAATCATAAAATACTGCTCAGTGTCTGAAAGAGTCATTTATATAACTTTAAAATTAAACAAGCGATTCGACATGCAAATTATCCAACTATACGCACCGACCAGCACTGCAACAAACGAAGAAAAAGAAGAACTGTATGAAGACATAGTAAAGCGAAATAACAAGAAAAATTCCACTATGTAATAATCAGTTCGGATTTTAATGCTAAAATTGGACAGAAAGGGGTAGACAAAAACTGCAAATATATTGGTAAATTTGGTTTCAGGCAAAGAAACATCAGAGGATAAAGGCTACTAAACTTTCTCTCAGAAGAGAAAATGTACTGTCTAAACACCTTTTACAAAAAGACACTCCAACGCAAATGGTGATGGATTAGCCCATGTAAGAGATATGAAAACGAGATTGACTACATTCTCACGAACAACAGAAGAATAAGCGTAGATGTCTCCGTTTTGAACCAATTTGACGCAGTGCGGGATCATAGACTGGTACGGGCTAGACTTGTTTTCAAACATAAAATCGAGAAGAAGAGGAAAACTCATATACAAAACCAGGTTCCCCACAAATGAAACTCTCACAAACAAAAAAGAGAAATATCAGCAATAACTAAAAAAGAAATCGAAACCTGTTGAAGACCACAAAATTTGGACCTCGATGATCTATCAACCAAAATACGTTCAGACATCCAAGTGGTGACCAAGAAAGTATGCACACGCAATAGAAACACAAGACAATGCAAACTAAGTCAAGAAACGAAGATGCTGATGGAAAGAAGGCGCGAAACCAGGAAAGAGTCAAACCATGACCAAGAACTCAACAATATAGTAAGAAGAAAAATACGTGAAGACCTACAACACTAAAATAATCCAACAAGCTATAGAAGATGACAATAACATGAAAGTACTAAAATTTGAATGTGAAAACCACAACGATTATGAATGACGGATCCGAAGAAATTCCGGATATAACAAACCAAGAATAAAGAACAGCATTGAAACAAATGAAGAATAGAAAGACCCCGGACAACGAAAACATAACCACCTAAATGTTAATAATGGAGGGGGGGGGGGGGAATCTACTGGTTAAATCACTAAGGATACTCTTCAATAAATGCTTTAATAAGGGTGAAATTCCTGAAGATTGGCGAAGCGCAGAAGTCACCCTTATACACAAAAAAGGAGACTATACAAATATTGAGAACTATCGACCGATAAGTCTTTTGTCACACTTATACCAACTGCTCTCTAGAATAAAAATAAATAGAGTAACATCAAATTTTGACGCTGACCAACCAGTGGAACAAGCCGGATTTCGCAAAGTTTCAACACCCTAGACCACATACAAGCAATTAAACTTCTCATCGAAAAGACAAACGAATACAACATTCATATACACCTGGCCTTCGTACACTATCACAAAACTTTCGATTCCATTGAGATTTGGGCCGTAATTAGAGCACTGGATGGAGCTAGAATAGACTCAAGATACTCTAAACTAATAAGCAATATCTATCTATGAATAAGCATCCCTAAAAGTACACATTGATGAAGACCTGTTAACAGACAAGATTCCCTTCGAGTGGGGCGTCCGCCCGGGAGACCCAATGTCTCCGAAACTATTTACCCTAGCTCTTGAGGAAATCTTCAAAAAATTGCCTTGGCAAAATAAAGAAATTAAAATAGATGGGACATACCTGAACCACTTGAGATTTGCAGACAATACTGACAAAAAACGAACTAGAAACAATGCTGCATCAACTCCAACAGGCATCAACTGATATGGAACTGCAAATGACTATTCATAAGACCAAAATCATGAGCAGTGAAAATATACAAATATATTTACATAAATAATCAGGTTAATAGAAAACGTCGACCATTACGTATACCTGGGTCACAAATTAAGGCTAGGGAAAGAAAATCAGACCGCGGAGATATCGCGAAGAATAGGACTGCCATGGGCCGCTTTCAGCCGGCTGAACTACATTTTTAGCAACCCTCCAATACCAGTTTGCTTCAAACGGAAAGTATATGAAGCGTGCATACTGTCGGTGGCTACTTATGGCTTAGAAACTGTAACGCTAACGAAAAAAAGTGCAGAAAGGCTAAGAGTTACACAAAGATCGATGAAGAGAAGAATACTCGGTTTGAGCTTAAAACAGAGAATTCGCAACGAAATCATCAGAGAAAGAACAGGCCTAACAGATATTATCAAAAGAATAATGACACTCAAATCGCAATGTGTGGGACAAAAAAACTTGAACATTGAAGACCTGGAAAACAAAGAGGAGTGTGGGTAGACCGCAGGAAAGATGATTGGACGATGTCAAAAGATGCGCAGGAAGACAATGGTTCCGAGTAGCACAGGACAGAAATTCATGGAGAGTCCTAGGAGAAGCCTTCGTCCAGCAGTGGACAGAGAGAGGCTGAAGTAGAAGAAGAATATTAATGTCTGGTTTCTATTTTACTAACAACCTCGGTTAAGACTGAAAATCTTTCAACATCACGACCAGGAAGTGACGTTTTACTTAATGGCTTTTCAAAGCCATCCTTTCCTTTGTTTAATTAAAGTCAATACAAACTTTATCACGTCAGTTTTCAATTTATTTTCTGTCCAATATAAAATGTGACAAAAACGACAGCAACCGCTCTACCACACTCTCACTTTTTGTATAGATATTTCCGCTTAATTGCGTTTATACGTAGGCGCTAGCCTATAGAATGTTATGCAATAATGATAGGTAAGATGTAATATCTCTCAATGTCTTTTGCAACTTTTAAAATTCAAAAGTTTTTTGGAGAGTTTTATCTCGTGGATCCCGAGTATCGTGCTCTTCGCGACCCTCTTCGGTACTTTGGCAAATCAAAGTGAATATAATTATTATAACAAAGACTTTATAATTACAAATCCGAATATGAGCAGTAAACATTTTCACAACGGACATGTAGAGTTGAGACACAATTTATTTAGCTTCCAGGTAAATCGATAACATCCAAATTGTTTAGGCATGGGGTAATCAGTCATTAGAGAGGTCCATTGTTGGTATATACGAAGCCTGTTAGTTGAATCAATAATAAACATTACAAAGAAAAATTCGAATCTATAAATAATGACCATTAACATACACGCGGTAATAGACAATGTGTCCAGGCCAGCTAACATTAATGTTGGATTTAACTATGCCTGAAAATCGGAGAAAAATTAAGTTGTGAGTTATTCATCGAGTTCCAACTTTTTTTCTGGCGAAAGTTAATTTTGGGTTAATTTTGGGTTTGGCGCTGTAAAACATGGATATTTTCTAGTCGAAAGGTGCTTTAGTAGTTTTGAAGTAACTAGTCACATTAAGTAATAAGAAAAAATCAATAAGAATCAAACGAATCTCAATAAATTTCCTAGAAATGTATTAAAACATTTTAAATGTATTGAGATTTCATCAAATGTTCTCGAAAATATTCAGCAGTGTATTTAGCACAGTTCTGTTGAAAATCAATGATGGAAAAATGATGGAGAGTTCTTTTAAAAGTACATCTAATAAACTTCCTAAATTCGTGTTTTTTGATGAGCACATTCTATTCAAATGTTATTAGCGAAGGCAAATATTCATTACCCTAACATTATGTCTCACATTTAATAATTTGGTAAGTGTTTGAGTCTCATACTAGATCCAAATTGTTATATGGCTATTTCATTGCTATAATTATTTGCAAATTCAATTTATGACTGCTGTCGAATTATTTATTACTATTATAAGAGTCTGTTATTGTATTTTCAATTTGGTAATTTCGTAAAATTATAGTAAAGTCATATAATGCATAAACTCGGCAGAAACAAGCTCTTCATCAGGAAGTTCAGTGTTGCATCCAATAGTTTAGTACACAAATTAATATCATTGACGTTTTAAAAAATATTTTTCCTTCCAAAATTTAGTTGAAAATGTTATGAAAAAGCTTCAAGAACCCAAGAGTTTCGAATGACAAAAAATTCCATTAGCATTGACCTAAACATTTAACAAGTAAAATATTTATAAAATTGCACAAAATCTATTTGATTTTGTCTGGCACTTTTATCAACCAAACAAAAATTCTTGTCTGAGTTTTATGAATTTTACCAAAACCACGGAAACTAATCAATATTGGAAGTATTTATCGAATATTCCGAGATTATGGTCTAGGTTAACACTCAAAATAACGACCTAAAAAAGACACTGAACCAACTCAACAGAAACATTAAAACCTTGATTGGACAATACCGACAAGACAAATGGTTAGAAACATGTAAAGAAATTCAAAAAGACAAAGGCAAAACATACTGGCGAAAAATTAAGAAACTAGCGCAATACAAAAAAACTAACACTACTGACACAATTGACCAAAACGGAATAGAACGGTACACAGGCAAAGAGAAAGCTGACGCGTTCGCCAGACACTATCAAAGGGCCTTCAGCATATCGACAAACCCTAACTTCGACAATGACAACTGGAACTTGATCAACGACTGGTACTTGAACTACTTCAACAGCTGACCAAACTATACATACAAACTGATCACAGACACAGAGTACCATGAAGCCCTAGCGCATATCAAAAACACAGCACCGGGAAAAGATAAAATAAAGGCAAAACTTTAACTCAAGAAACACACAAACTGATCCTAACTGAATTTAATAACTGCATCAGAAATAACCTAATCCCAAAAACATGGAAAAACGGCGTAATAATCCCTATACCCAAAAATGGATTGGACAATACACAACCGAGCAATTACAGACCAATTACACTGCTACCAGTACTTAGCAAGGTTTTTGAGTCCATAATAAGGCAGCGACTGGGAAAACTGGTCGGAAAGTACATACCATCGTATCAGTTCGGATTCAAACACCAGCACTCGACTATTCACCCACTCTTCACTCTGACTAACAATATACAAACAATCCACCTAACTGACAGAAAGACAGCTTGCCTGTTTATGGATATTAACAAGGCTTTTGATAGTGTCTGGCATAGAGGTTTTCTATACAAACTATACAAACTACACACACCAACATATCTACTACACACCATAAAGAACTTACTAGAAAACAGACAACTACAAGTACCAATTGACAAAACACTGTCATTTTCTTTTTCCCCTGAACAAGGCCTCCCTCAAGGATCCCCGCTCTTACCGTTTCTCTACAATATATACTGCCATGACAAATACAATTACAACTTACCAGACAAAATCAAATCGACAGATCGGCATACATATTACAATATGCAGACGACACGGCACTTATTGTACATGACAAAACTACTGAGAGAGCAGCTCAAAGACTCCAAACACTAATAAACAACAAAATGACATTGTTTTATAAATGGAGAGTGACACCAAACGCGTCAAAAAACCAAGTTCTGCTCACAAACCACAAATTCAACGCTGACTCCCCTACAATAACTGCAGACGGCCAAACGACACAACCAAAAAACGACGTAAAATACCTTGGAATCACAATTGAACACAAACTTAAATTCACTAAACACATACGAATCATCAGGGCAGAAACAATAAAGAGAACAAAACACTTCCGGTCACTAACCTACAAAGACAGAGGAATTAGCACAAACACCGCCACCAAAATATATAAAACTATTTGTAGACCCTTGCTAGACTATGGACATATACTCATGACCAACGGAACAGAAAGGACAAAACGTTGTAACAAACAACAGAACAAATTGCACTAAGACTAATAACACGAATAATGCACCCCCAAAACCCACTACACAACCCCTCCACCCAACTTCTATACGAACGCACAAACATGACAAAGATTTCGGAAAGACTCATACATCTACAGACAAAATGGACAAACAACCCCTTCAACTGGACCATACGGAATCCCCTTTGTCTTACAAGACCAACCATACAATCCCGCTTCCGTTTCCCTACATCAACGGTACTCGAACACTTACAAACGCAACTGACTACTGGACAATAAAATAATTTTTTCTTGTCATTGGAATTTTATTTAATAATATTGTTAACCTAGAATAAGAGAATTTTCATATTTGTTTTATTTAGATTAAGACTACATGTATTAAACAAGGGCAGAAATACCGATAGGTCGATAGCCTTTTTTAGAAATAAAGATGTTTACTACTACTACTGGTTTAGGTTTATATTCTTATTTTGTGCAAGTAAATTGCAGATGTCTCAAAATTAAGGTAAGAAGTTTATCAATTTTATTACAGGAAATTGGAAATTTATTTTATGAATTCGCAGCCTCAATTATAGATAGAAATTTCAATTGAAGTAGATTTTTTAGTGTCCGAAAACTCAAATGAAGGGATTATTTTTCGCGGCTTAAGCCAATTAGCTTAATTTCGGCCCATAAATTTCAATGTTTAAAACAGAGCTTCCAGTAGCTCATATAAATTATTGAGAGAATATTAAATAATAATAACTATTGCAACCATGCAACTTTTTTTATATAGGTATATGCTGAACAATCCTCAAATACAGAAAAATATAAATATCTGCCACTACTGGCATTAATTCTTCCTGAAGTTAGACACAGTGAAACGCAGTAGAAAAAAAATTGTTATTTATAAACTGGTTATAAACAGCAATGCATTAAATCATGTTTAAGGTACTGCTCAATAAACTGTTTTATGGTATTGATTGTAAATACAGAAATGTCATCCCGCACATGAAACGGTAATCGTTATAATGCTCCTAATAAATTTTGAATATTTATAATTACAAACCCAATAGGCAACTTAATAAATCAATAATATCGATTGATGATATTAACGTCATACTGAACTGCTTCATATAATGCAATAAATAATGCACTATTTTTATTCAATTAAAAAATGTAATTATTTTGCCTGAACGATTGATTTTAATGTTTACAAATAAAGCGGCTATCAATCTAAAAGCGCAAATTCAAATAGTTTTCCTAAAAATTCCTTTATATTATATTAGCACTAATTTTCATAATCATTAAATGTCTTTTCCTTAGAAGCCTTGCCTTGACTTCTTAAAAATGTTAACGCGAAGAGATTTTTATGTCTCAACTTCAAACTTTCTCCGGAGTAAATAAATAGTGCACCATGAACATTCACAATAGAACGTCTGTTTTCATAATAGACATCAACAATATACCACTGCTGCTCACTAGTTTTCAGTTTCCTAATGCCATTAAACTACGATCGACAGATGAGCAAATTACGTGTTAACAATTTACAAACACATTAGTTAAAAAACCGACAAAACACATTAAAGTTAGACTGATGTTAATATGTTTGAAATATAGGCGCACATGGACATAATTCGCATTAAACAGCTAATAAATAAGTTTGTGTCTCTATCTGGTCTAACAATGGAAACACAATTGTCGGCTTACTTTGGTTAATTCTATATATGCCACTAATGAAAACTGCAAATGGATCATTTGGCTTGCTTGTTTACCCATTTCGGTTAAACTCTAATTCAACTTGATTGCTTGCGCTTGAATGCTTCAATCGTTGCTGTAGGTGAATGTTAATATTTGCTCAGACAAATTACAGACCTTTAATAAGACTAACAAAATCATTCTTTATTTGAAATATTATAAGATAAAAAGTACTATTACCAATATGAAAGCATAATTAAAAAAATAAGTTAAAGTAGCAGTTGTGAATGTGAAACGAAGTTAAACGTGTGTTATTTACAATGTGCAATTTTAATTAACTCAAACTATCAGCAAAGAAAATGCAAATCATCAGCTTCGATTAGAAGTATTGTGCTAAACAAGCCTGTAACTGATGCCAAACTCATGAATTTTATTAAAATGCCTCGTATACATATATGTAAATAATGCGTTTTTATTAGTGTTAAATTTTTAACTTCAGTATGTACGGAAATTCGGTATGTACGGATTTGGTATCTTCCGGTAGTGCATGCAGCCATGTTATAGTTGATCTAATTTTTCCAATTACCCCCAACGAAATTGGACTCTCAATGACATGAATAAAGTGAATTGTTTTCTCTCGATGGCCCTAAAGCGATTATTTTTCCGCAGGCAACAAAGTAGTGAAAACGCTAATGCAAAAGAAAGAAAATCGAGTCGCCAGGTTAGTAAACACGTTTTTAAAAATTGTAACTAATTGGTCATTTATAAATGTTATTTATAATTTTTATCAATTTGAGCTGATCAAGTTCTGTAGTGAATTGGCCAACCACCTGATATTTAACGCTGCTACTAAACCGTTCCAATATTTATTCTTTGTATAATGGCATGAAACTTAAGCATGTAGCAAGTAAACACCAATTATGAACAGATGAGAACTTTTCGAGATTAATCCAAAGTATTACAGCCGATAAATGTGGATATATTTCTGCGTTTTGTCAAATCTTGTACTTTTCTATTGAATAGCTCACGTTTTACACTGTCAACTTTCTAACGTTCCCTTAATTAGCAGAAAATGAAACGCATGTATAACAATTACATAGACTAAAGAAAAATCATAATCAACACAAATTCGTAGTCGTACACTAATTGATTGGAGTGTAGATATTACCAGTCAGGACCAGTTAAACATGGTTTTCTGTACTTCTGAAAAATAATAAATTTCTATTTGCGCAAAGTATCTGGGAGGTCAGAGTCATTCTGAAACAGTCAGCGTTAATTTTGGTCTTTAACTAATTAATGATCATTTTAGTGCTTAACTTCAGCACAGAAAATGCCAGAAACGCTTTCAGACAGAAGCACTGCATTTTCAATGGCATTTACGATCGCAAATTTACTGGCTACTGAAGAGCTTCCAGTTTCTTTTTTGTTTTGCTATAAATCTCTCGAATTTGGTTATATAAAATAATATTGAATGTATTTACTCAGAAATCGGGCACCTTCACTGTCCTTTGAACATCTTCTTGTTCCCAATATTTAAAAGTCTTGTACGTATTTATACTTAATCAACAATTTAAATATTTACTTTTCGAGTGTTCTAAAAGTTCCTTGCAGTCGGCAATTCTGTTTGCACTTATAGTGATCATGTTTATTTTGACTGTAAATATGCGGGTAAATCAAGATAATATTAGTGAAACTTGAACGACAATAAATTAACCGATTTCAAAATTTGAGTGCCTTATTAAAATTTGTTTTCTCAATCTACATCCTTGAGTTTCAGAAACATGACTTTGAAGATATTTGGCAAGTTAATATTTCCTTGTCTACAAAACGTTCCTTTCGGGAAGTCAAAAATGGGGATTTTTTAGAGAACTTAACAAATACTACAACTGAAAATAAATATATGCACTTTAAAAAAGAATTAGAAATTACAGCTCAGGATCACCGGCAATGTTTTGTTAAAGTATCGATAGAATAAAGTCACTTCAATTCATACGTTTGTCTCACAATTGTGTCAAATGTATTTGCTTTAATTAAAGCTATAGGCATGGAATAAACTGATATTTATAAATTATATAAAATTAATAAATAAATAATTAATATAATAAATGAAATAAAAGATAATAAAATTCCAACATGTAATTTTATTATCTTTCCAAGGGTACTTCTGTTCTGAAAGTTGTAGAAGACCAAGTAAGATTACCACGATAATAATAAAATCGGGCGTTTTGAACCCATGTTAAGCTGTTTGCAGGCTAATATATCATTTATTCTTCCACTAATATATCATTTCCACTAATATATCATTTAAAAGCTTGTTACATTATTCGTACGTTCCTAAATTGTGCAAAATATATCCCTATAACAGATTTCAATAACTAAACTTGAATACGCATGAATGTTAATTTAGCACTTAAGCAAAACTAGATTTTTTTGATCACAGTTGAAGAAGAAAAAGTTGTATGTTAAATTGGGTATTTATTTATTTAATTAATATGGGCTAAACCATATGATGAATGATCAACCTTGACACGAGTGTGTGCCTACCATATTAACTAATTAGAAATAGCTTAATAGCTGTTTCGAAAACTGACAGAGAAATGTGTAAAGAAAGTACTAAAGTATGTATGCTAACTGATCTTCAACATTTAGAGACAATTACCATTTCGGAACAGAATAATTCCAATTCTCTTTTTTTTAAGTTTTACTTTATTATCTGTGTATCGCGCTCAATCCGCAAAAAATATAAAAAAGGTAATACAAATATAGACCACTAGTTAGGAATTCAAACAGTTCTTCCTATTAATGAAAAGATAACGATTTTTTATACTTCGAATTGATACATTTATTGCCGATCTCATCATTTGTAAGTTATTATCGTCATTATATTAGAGAACGCCCGTTTAGTTATTTTAAACAAGAAAAATTAAAAAAACTCTACTTCAAAAACAAACCTACATATACACGGTATGACAGAGAAAAGTTATTTCACTGTTGAACTATTCTGATACAAACAGCTATAAATCGCATTCTGGCATATGAAAAAAGGATTTTTAATCCGAACTGTTTTATTTGTATTAAGCAATAATTACATCAATACATCACCTAAACTTGGCTCATAAAGTCTAAGCCTAGCGCGAATTAAGCTTTAGAATTAAGTTTTAGCAATCCTTTTGTGAAGTCGTTAACTGTAAGGCAAATAAAATCACAGCCGTGACGCAAAATCGAAATAATCCAAAAAACAAACATATTTAGAGATTTGCATGTGAAATATTTGCTTACTGGAAATCAGTTTTCATTCCACATTTTATATCAGTTTCGGACATACAAACTTTCCACTCCTTCTGTTTAAAATTTATTGTATACGCGATATAAATAATCCTGAGTAATTGCACTCAACAAAGTAGTGTTATCAAGAAAATTTTTAAACCACATAATGGCAATCAATCATTTGATAATCTTTTTAATTTTCCATGAAAATTGATTTAATGAAGGTTTTATTATTTATATTAAATACAAATGTTGCTAATGGTGAAAGTGTTATATGGTATATTGTCAAAAAACACTTTCCTCCTGATACATCCATCTGTTTCAACACTGCGAAAATACATCGACGCAAATGTGGCAAACTGTACATATTCACTTTTCCGCTTGCGATATATGAAGCAAATGTTGATTAAATAGTGATTTTTACATATCCATGCTATTATTATATTGGAACTATAGATTTCAAAAAACGAAACTTGCAATACGACTTTTCTGATTTAGACTTAAAAGTTCAAATTAGTTAAGAAAAAAAAATTTGTCGGTAGCAACCTTATTTTATATGAATACTTATATAATAATAATAAGTCAAATGGCTAGAAACATGTAAAGAAATACAAAAAGGCAAAGGCAAAAGATACTGGCGAAAAATTAAGAAACTAGCGCAATACAAAAAAACTAGCACTACTGACACAATTGACGAAAACGGAATAGAACGTTACACAGACAAAGAGAAAGCGGACGCGTTCGCCAGACACTATCGAAGGGCCTTCAGCATATCGACAAACCCTAACTTCGACAATGACAACTGGAACTTGATCAACGACTGGTACTTGAACTATTTTAACAGCTCACCAAACTATACCTACAAACCGATCACAGACACAGAGTACGATAAAGCCCTAGCGCATATCAAAAACACGGCACCGGGAAAAGATAAAATTAAGGCAAAACTCTTGAAAAGCCTAACTCAAGAAACACACAAACTGATCCTAACTGAATTGAACAACTGCATCACAAATGGCAGAATCCCAGAAACATGGAAGAACGGCTTAATAATCCCTATACAAAAAAATGGACTGGACAATACACAACCGAGCAACTACAGACCAATTACACTACTTGCAGTACTAAGCTAAATTTTTGAATACATAATAAAGCAGCGGCTTGAAAAAGTGATTGGAAAATATATACCTACCTACCAATTTGGTTTCAAACAACATCACTCGACTGTTCATCCGCTCTTTATTTTGGCCAACAATATACAAACTACCCACCTAACTGGCAGAAAGACAGCTTGCCTGTTTATGGGCATTAACAAGGCTTTTGATAGTGTCTGGCATAGAGGCTTACTATACAAACTATACAAACTACACACACCAACATATCTACTACACACCATAAAGAACTTACTAGAAAACAGACAACTACAAGTACGAATTGACAAAACACTGTCATTTTCTTTTTCCCTTGAACAAGGGCTCCCTCAAGGATCCCCGCTCTCACCGTTTCTCTACAATATATACTGCCATGACATATACAATTACAACTTACCAGACAAAAATCAAATCGACAGATCGGCATACATATTACAATACGCAGACGACACGGCACTTATTGTACATGACAAAACTACTGAAAGAGCAGCTCAAAGACTCCAAATACTAACAAACAACACAATGACATGGTTTTATAAATGGAGACTAACACCAAACGCGTCAAAAAACCAACTTCTGCTCACAAACCACAGACACAACGTTGACTCCCCTACAATAACTGCAGACGGCCAAACGACACAACCAAAAAACGACGTAAAATACCTTGGAATCACAATTGACCAAAAACTTAAATTCACTAAACACATACGAAACATCAGGGCAGAAACAATAAAGAGAACAAAACACTTCCGATCACTAACCTACAAAGACAGAGGAATTAGCACAAACACCGCCACCAAAATATATAAAGCTATTTGTAGACCCTTGCTAGACTATGGACATATACTCATGACCAACGAAACAGAAAGGACAAAGCGTTATATACAAACAACAGAACAAATTGCACTAAGACTAATAACACGAATAAGACACCCCCAAAACCCACTACACAACCCCTCCACCCAACTACTATACGAACGCACAAACATGACAAAGATTTCGGAAAGACTCATACAGCTACAGACAAAATGGACAAACAACCCCTGCAACTGGACCATACTGAATCCCCTTTGTCTTACAAGACCAACCAGACAATCCCGTTTCCGTTTCCCTACATCAACGCTACTCGAACGCTTACAAGCATGTACTAAACAAGGGCAGAAAGACCGAGAGGTCTAAAAAAGGATAGCCTTTTTTAGAAATAAAGATGTTTACTTATGTTTCTACTACTTATGTTTCCAGTGAAAAATTCCTAAACAAAATGTTGCGAATAATTTAACTAAAAGCTCAGATTCATGTTAACCGCCAACAACACTTTTGACTAACTGTAGTAATTAAACATTTTGACAGGCGTTGTATCAAAAAATGTTTCAAAAACGATTGTGTTAGTAAAGCGTTATTTAAACGAAATCTAAAAATAAAAATTTGATATGTCATTTCATTTGATCAGTTTATGGAGAAACATTAGGCAATAAACCGAACATGAATCCAAAGTCTTTTAAGCACGTCCTTTCAAAAATAGTTTTATTTTGAATAATATAGCGTAGTTTAACTTAAAATGAAATAAGTATGAAAAACATCCGTTGGCCAAATGAGCAGCAAATTCCCCAGGCTGTTTGATAAATGAATGCTCTTGCTGTAGAAGTTGATACTCGTACACGGCACAATGAGAGTAAAAGTAGAATAATAAGAAAAATACAACATGATACTCATAATTAAAGAAGATATGATTCCGGAATCTTGATAAAAAAAACTACCCTTCTGTTCTTAGCTAAACATCATCAGAGAACATTGAAATGAATAATAAATACCACCAAATCGATCAATTATCACAAATTATGTTGCTGAAAAAATATGAGACTCAGGTTATTCTTTGCAGAAACAAATAATATTTTGAATATTTCTACTCGAATGCAACCACAAAGACTTGGGTTGTGACATAAATGGAAATTTTGCGTCAATCAATCAACGCAAATCACCTGGGATTAATAAATCTTCAAAAAGCATGATTCCAATTACTCTAGTTAATGTTTGGTAGCCTGAATCACGTCATCTAACATTGGTCGTACGGTAAACAAGCCTGAACAAACGTAGTCAATTGTTATCTTCCTCGGATCATCCTGAAAACTCCTGATCTCCCGTTGAGAGCTTTCCTTCAACGTCACCTTCTGCAGCACGTGAACCGATCGCCTAAAAGCTCCTCTTGCAGGACTGAGCCACCACTCTCTCAGTACACGTCCAACGACTGCTCGTGGTACATACGAGTACTTTTGCCAAGAGAGAGACACACAAACATACCAATCACATAGCTGCAAACGGTACCCTTCAATTAGCAAACGATATCAAATTTAAATCGCGCGCGAGTCAATAATTTTCGGATTTTTTAATCACAAACTGGGTCCTCAAGCAGGTCTAGATCTGGAAACCGGTGTGGTCGTCGAAAGTGGTTGTGAGTTGGAAGTACGTGGTGCCCTTTGGGACCCTTTGAACGAAAAGTTCTCCAAGTCCCGGTGCCCAAAGAGGAAAAAGCTGGAGAAGAGTGCTTAGGCTGCAGAGTACACTGCAGAAGTCGATTACGTGTTCCATTCCGTTTTAGGTAAGCAGGCTTTCACAAAATTTTAATTTAACAAAATGTTCCTGTCTAGTTATTTTAATTGAAGAGATCTGTCCAATCAGATAATTCAGGTTCAATTCACACAAATCAATTAGTGAAGAAAAATGTTTCATTATCATTTGAAGAACAGAAATTGCCCGAACTTGGATTTTTGATAGTAAGTGAACAAATGCCTGTGAATAAATCAGGTATAAAAAAGAGAAGACTGCGGTTAATTAAAAAAAGTTACAGTTAATAGCGATTTTTTGGTCAAATATTAAATATGGGCGAGTTGTAAAAGAATTTCCTAATAATAAAATCTAATTGTCACATATAAGTGTTATAGCCATTTGAAACTATGGATAAGGCTCTTATATTTTCACCACCTTTTTCGATTCCAAAAATAATAAATGTGCATTTTGTAATACTAAATTTTGTATTTTTATTGTTTTTATCTCACTATCACAGGAGCAAATTACGCTCAATTGCATTTCGTTAAATAAGATTTATATTAAAGGTTGTATTTTATTGAATTTTATTGTTTCTATTAATTATAATAATTGCTATCTATTAATTATAATTTCGATTTTTTTTAAGTGTTAATTTTTTGTCCGTCGATGTTTAAACAGAAAGTTGGCATTCATATAAGTTGCCTGCTTTTTCCAAAGTGTCATGCTCAGTAATCTAAGAAATAAAAAAATGGACTATAATAAATTCAATAGAAGAAGAAGCAATCAATTCACAAAGAATATATAAAAACCAAAACAAGTAAAAACCACATCGCATTTGAAAAATGGACTTTATTTGTCAATTTTTTTAAACAAAATTAGGTAATTTGTAATCCTTTGTTGTTTACTTGAATGAACAAATACTCATTTTTTCTGCTTTGGCTTATTGAAACGATTGACTGTGTAAGATGTTAATTTTCTTGTTTGGTTTAATTACTTGATAGATGATTTGAACAATTTCAACGAAAGTGATTTGAATTGGTACTAAAAAATCTGAAACAACATCTCAAAATTAGGTATTTACATCAAAACTTGTTACGTTGATAAATTAAAATAAAGTAAATTCAAAATATGAATAAAAGACACAGAGTAAAGGCGAAAGGCAGAATGGTATGTAAATGATTGAAAGAATAGAGTAGAGTAAAAAATATATGTAAAAAATCGCAGTAATTTATTTGTTGTCTCAGTTAAAAATGTACGAGTTATATATTCGCCCTATCTTGTGATCCGTTTAGATTAAACAGTTTGTTCTAGATCTGGGCGCGATATTTAAAAATAAAAAGTGAATTAATGGTGAAAACATAACGGAACCCTTTATCATTTCATAACGATTTAACCAATTGAACATTTCGAACTTTTTACCGCTTTAACTGATTATGCCAAGTTAAGAAAAAAAGGACGAAAAAAATATAGGTGAATAAATCTTATAGAAAAAAATTAGTCATTCAATTTAATAATTTAGCACTTTTTAATAAAAAAATACTTTGAAGTTAAAACTACCAATACATTTTTGAAAATAATTTAAAATTATTTTATTCAATACAGCTAACAATATAGCTGTAGTTAAATATGTATTGAAATATATTCTTTAAACGAGTTAAATTAAATTGAAAAAGTACAAAAAAACCTCAGTTTATTTCAACAAAACATTATTTCAAATATGTTGCTTTATGCAATATCAAATTAATATCTTTGGTCGCCGTTTATTTAACAAACTGCCTAGTCGCAACGTTACAGTGAGAAGTACATTGCAAACGAGTTTTGTAGGTAAAAAGGGAAACAATAGCTATTAGACACAGGTTGCCAAACACACAAGCAATAGGAACCATGTTAATTGTGAACAATTGCGAATAAACCCACGATATTTATGATTCGTGAGAATGTTTGCCGCACACAATTGCTGATTTGACGTGGTTAAAAGTAATGTTGAGCAAAAAAATTGGTTCTTATCGAACACATAAAACTTAACAACCCAAAACAATCACAAAAATCGCCTGCAGATATGTTGCTACTGCTGGGCCAGTTCGAAAGCTCACCAAATCTCTAGACAAATGATAATGGATACACTTTTGACCTCATCATGCATCCACAATGCTATTTATCATGATCACTCTGGAAAAAATCGGTAGTTGAATACGGACAGCGAACAACACAAATCGCGATGACTGAATAATAATTAAGTCTACTCCAAATTCGGATTGGTACTAGGAGGGTTTGGATTATTGGTTTATTACAAGTGAGTGAAATTGAAAGTGTTTAAAATACACGGTAAGCTTCATTTATAACAGTATTTTGTCACTCGTTTTTCCAATCAACACCTTGCAAATCAAAGTGCAATCATAAATTAGTCTAATACTATCGAGTAAAAATAGGTTTTAATACCGCAGTGCTGGCAATGCGTCCAATTTTTTCAAATAATTTGAAGCAAGCTTTCCAGTTCAGCGACTTCAGACGCACAGAAATCCTCCAATTCGAACCGTCCGAAGCACAAAACAAAAAATTTACTACTTACATCAGTAAACTATTTTTAAACTGTCACTTTCTTTTTGGTGTGATATCAGGAATGCCAGATTTAATTTAATTCGTTTTTAATTAAGTTTTAATGATACAAAATGAGTAAATGTTTGAACTAGTCTGTTACAGCGAACCTCAGAAATGGAAATTACTTCCACTTGATCTTAATTGCTATAGGAAGATTTATAGGAATTTTGGTAATGACCAAAAAAAATTAAGTAAAAATTTTAATTAAAAAAATTTGGATACATGCATACATACCATTTTCAGGTCAAGTCGTGGTCAAAGGATGACAGAAAAATTTCAACTGAAATAATAAAGAGCGCTGCTTCAAATTATTATTTCAGCTGAAGAATTTCATACTTTGACCACAACTTGACCTGATCTGAAAAACCTTATGGCATGTCCCCAAATTTTTTATTAACAATTTTTACTTATTGACAATTATAACAGTGTGGTTCCTTTCTTGTTTCCATCCATCTATTTGTTTAAATAAATTGTTCAAGTTTCGCAACGAATTAAACATTTGAGTGTTTAATTCATATTAGTGGTTCTAAACCACTAAAACATCAAATCATACGTAATTAGACAACATTCAATCTGCTACTAATGTAAATTGCATATTTTTAATTAACTCTTCAATTGTAGAATGTGTTTAACTGTTTTTCTCGCCAATTACCGATAGTTATTTTTCGAGCATAGACATATATTTAAAAACATTCAGTTCTGCGAATGATCGCTATATTATGATTATCATCTTACATTACAAAATATCAACACACTTTCTACGGAAAAATTCGTTTTGGACTAATGCGGTTATTTCATCATTGTAAATTGTTCCGGTCGAAATTTCCAAAAACAAATTGCAAAAAAAAGAATAGTACTTTGAAGTTCTATGAAATATTTGAACAAGAACTTTTAAAAGCGTCTCCTGAAACAAAGTACTTTGAGTTTCAAGTCATAGTTTCATTGTTTGCCAAAAATAATTGCCAATATTTTATTTGATACTTTTAAGATTTGAATTTGAAATATATACATATACAATTACAACTTACCAGACAAAAATCAAATCGACAGATCGGCATACATATTACAATACGCAGACGACACGGCACTTATTGTACATGACAAAACTACTGAGAGAGCAGCGCAAAGACTCCAAACACTAACAAACAACACAATGACATGGTTTTATAAATGAAGACTAACACCAAACGCGTCAAAAAACCAACTTCTGCTCACAAACCACAGATTCAACGCTGACTCCCCTACAATAACTGCAGACGGCCAAACGACACAACTAAAAAACGACGTAAAATACCTTGGAATCACAATCGACCACAAACTTAAATTCACTAAACACATACGAAACATCAGGGCAGAAACAATAAAGAGAACAAAACACTTGCGATCACTAACCTACAAAGACAGAGGAATTAGCACAAACACCGCCACCAAAATATATAAAGCTATTTGTAGACCCTTGCTAGACTTTGGACATGTACTCATGACCAACGGAACAGAAAGGACAAAACGTTATACACAAACAACAGAACAAGTTGCACTAAGACTAATAACACGAATAAGACACCCCCAAAACCCACTACACAACCCCCCCCCACCCAACTACTATACGAACGCACAAACATGACAAAGATTTCGGAAAGACTCATACAGCTACAGACAAAATGGACAAACAACCCCTACAACTGGACCATACTGAATCCCCTTTGCCTTACAAGACCAACCAGACAATCCCGCTTCCGTTTCCCAACATTAACGCTACTCGAACACTTACAAACGCAACGGACTAGTGGACAATAAAATAATTTCTTCTTGCCACTGAAATCTTATTTATTTAATAATATTGTTAACCTAGAATGGGAGAATTTTCATATTTGTTTTTTATTTAGATTAAGACTGCATGTATTAAACAAGGGCAGAAATACCGATAGGTCGATAGCCTTTTTTAGAAATAAAGATGTTTACTACTACTATTGTTAACCTAGAATAGGAGAATTTTCATATTTGTTTTTTATTTAGATTAATTTAATACATGCAGATTAAACAAGGGCCGAAAAACCGATAGGTCGATAGCCTTTTTTAGAAATAAAGATGTTTACTACTACTATATACATATGATTGGTTTAGATCTGAAGTGCCGAAATTAAACAAAATTCCTAGCAACAGGGTATAAATTCTGAAAGGAAATTTTTAAGGCATAAAATAAAATATTAAAAATAATAATTTCGTTATAGAGCACTACCTTTGGTTTATTTATATCCCATGCCCACCCAGTATGAAGCTCGTAATACCATAAACCTTTAGTCTACGTATGAATGTATAAACATTTTAATTATAGTTTATATCAATTTAATTGAACGGTTGGAACGACTGTTACAAACATTAATTTCGCACTTTGGATATTCAATACGTGTACAACCAAAAGCGTAGAAGGTTAACTTTGCCAAAAATATACAGTATGATTAAAGGTATTGAGAAAGTGTATCTTAAGCCTTAAGTTCTATAATAGCGATCAAGAAACAAAGATGTTTTTAGTCTATTGATTAAGAAAAAGTAATTATTTCCGCCACACTAATAAACAAATGAAATTAAATTTTAAATTGCAAAATCCCACGCGAATCAAAATCGGATTTTATACAAACAACAAAGGGAAGTTAATTTAGATAAATTTTTATTGTTAGACAATCCGCCTAATTCCGGCCAATTATTTAAGTTTGTTTTGGTTTCACTTAAGGAAGGATTAAATATTGCGATATTACAAATCGTAATACACTCTCCAGTCACTATCAACCGATCAGTTCAAGTCATAAATAATTAAATACCGTGTTTGCTGAAGTTTTGCTACATAATTTTTTTATCTTCCGATCATAATTAATTTATAAATTTCTATTTTTTATTATCTCTAGATAACTATTTGCTTTGCTGTTGATTTCAAGTGTCACAATTGGCATCAGATTAGACATAAATGTCTTTGTGTCTAGGTACAGATGAGCTAATTAATTGAAAACAGAACGTATCATTTACAGCACTGGCTGTGCAAACTTAATTCGCGTTAACCAGACGTAGGATTTAGTACACAACACTAAAATAAGATTGTGTAATTCATTGAGCTTTTTGCTTTTTTATTTCTTTGCTTAATGTAATTTCGTCGATCGTAAAGTAATGTCATTACATTGCTCTATCTAAAACATTCTATAATTAATTCCATAGATCTTGATGTAGCTCTTAAACTAAGCCGCTGGAAATTTCCAGATTCTTAAAGCACTACAATTTAGTCCCTTGGCGAAAATGTATCCTTTGAAACTCAAGGATTTTTCCAATCAATGAAGATCATCTCAGTCAACAGTCGTTCTTGTGAAAAATGCAAATTTTACCTTGCAAGTGGATATTGTAAATTATTTTCGTTTTGTATATTCTTTTTCCTGACTGTACTTTAATTCATTCCAATGTATTCCTGGGTTTTCAGTCAATTTTATTGTCACTAATTATGGTGTTATGTGATGAGCCCTGCGTTTCGTCCCGGGTCTACCTATTGAACTCGTCAGTAAGGCTTAGGTAGACCCTGCCTTATACGCCGGACATCGGTTATACGCGTTCGGAAATTGTAAATTATTGTAAGTAAGCTTGTAAATTATACAAGATATTTTTTGAAACTTGAAAAATCAAAATGTAGATTTATTATTGAATTTTATATAACTCTCTCAAATTGTATTGTTCTTATTCCGTTGCCACATGTTATTTTTGCAAATTATGCGGATACGGTGGAAAGTCAAGCAATAACTAACTCGACGAGATAACCATAAATAATAAAATAAATATTTAATGTTCTAATCATGGAACATTGTCGAAATCCTGAGATAATGACAGTAATGTAAGGCTTATTGTTTTGCATTTTCATAGAAAGTTTTCCGCATTGCTGCTGGCTAGCCCTAGATTAAAAAAGGTTCCCGATATAAATTGTAGCATAGAAAATGAGACCAAAGCATACTAAACGAAAAACAGAAGCATTTTGAAAAGTTTGATACTAAATAATAAATAGAATAAATAATCCAGTTTTACATATTTCACATGGCTGGATCAATGAATTAACAATTGAGCTGTGACATTGAACTCTCATAAAATAACTATACTGAACCGGGGAATTAAAATAGGATGAATTCAAAATAATATGGGTAATTGTCTAGCAATTATAACCAGAAATCCTTTTTACTGTATCGAATGGTTCATATAAAATTAAATAATGGACCTTGACTCGCACTCAGCTTTTACAATAAAATGTGGATAATTATTATTTTACTATGGTCAAAGGAAATGAAATGGGCAATCATAATAGGTGCGAATAGGATATAGTTGAAAACTGAAAGTCCATACAGTTCTGCAAATCAAATCCGTTTAGCATTTCGATTTGCTTGTGACCGAGCTTTGCTTACTTTAACAAGTTTCATACTAATTATTTGAGCAAATTTACTGCATTAATGCTTCAATTAACTTCTACTCATTATATTATTATACATATATTCTAAATGCTGCTATAGGTCTATTCTTTACAATTTCATTACTATTTCAAAGAACGTATTCAAAAAACGTTATAGATAAGACATAAGAAAGGCCTTCGCCGCGGTCAAAAACTACAATAATAATCACTTTAAAAGTTTATGAACAATTATACAATCGGTTCTTAATCGCAAGTACAAATAGAATATTGTACGTAAAAACTTTTTTCTGACCCCTCATTTATGAAACTCGAAGAAAGTCCGATTGTTGAAAGCGTAAGCGAGTCAATTCAGTAATCCATTGGCGCCCAAAGTGAGCGGATAAATGAATAAAATTATTCAAGCAACCAGTAAAGATCGTGGAAAGTAATTTTACCTATTGGAAGTAATTTTTATAGATCATGTTGTTTGGTAGGCAGCAGCAGATCGAGGTCTGTTTTAAATCTTGAGTGCCTACATAGATAGACCATAGTTTGTTCCGCGGAATACAAGAACCAGACGATTGTGTGGCTGTTAATGCCAAGTGAACGTAGTGTTTATTGGACATTGATTTTTGAGAAATTGACACCTACAGCTTGAGTTTAAGGATATTTCTCTCAAAATTCAATATCTGTAAGTAAAGAATACAATTTTATCCGTATATAATTGAGGTTTACATATAAACAACATGTATTAATGTTGTGCTATCCAGCTAAGCGGAGAAAATCCTTAAGAATATGCAAACGGGATAATTAACGGATATTTTAAACATATCTAATGGATTTTAAAGTTTTTACCTTTAGGTCACAGCCTCGATTTCAATATCAAAATCATTAATGAAAGGATGCTTCAATACTGAAAATTATTTAAACCGTCGTTCGATGTATTTATTGGCTTTAACATCAACGCTGAATTTCACAAAACATTTTATTATTGTGGCCATTTTCCATCACCTTTCTACAAATGCAAATCGCAACAATAATAAAAAGTGTGAACATTAATTTGCTAATTATAGTGACACACTTTATTATCAACTATTCGTCATACTTTTCAATTCAAGAATTACAATAAACAGCAATAAGGATATTTCACAATTGACATGACTGAAACATGATGCATAATTAGGTTGTAAACGTGTTCCAATGATTCTGTTATCTAAATTGTATTATTGCAAAAACAGTTGTAGTAACCCTAACTAAATAGTGAATTAAAATAACTTCATGGTTTACTTATGGCTTTTTTTGTTATTCGCCGACCCTTTCACTTTAAGGGGATTATTATAGAGATAGACAGACAGCTTTAAAAGTAGACTATACGGTCAATAAATATTCAAGCAAGGACAAATCTCACTATTGCTACATTAGCGTAGCAATGAGCAATTTAGAGGATAACAAAATAATTTTTATTAAAGTTTCTACAATCTTCCTTCATTGCTTTTTTAGATTGGAGCAGTGAAATGCCAATTATTCACGCAAAAACGCATACACAGTTATGACGTTTAAGTTCTCATAACGTTCCATTTCTCTAATGAGCACCTTTGCAATTGCTTTCAAAGTCTAGTTTAATTTAATTTATGCACTGGGTGCAACTTTGGAACGCAATTATGAACAGAATTATTCTAAAAACGTTACTTGAAATCGGGACTGACCTTCACTTCATTAGTGAATTGAATGTAAAGCTGTTTTGTTACAGCACGAAAAAGACATCTTTGAACATGCGTTATTAATTTCCTTTATCGTTTGCCCTTTTTCATAGAAAACGTGTTTAAACTTTTACTCATTGGGAAAGAATAGTAATAATTTTTTCATACACTACCAAGAAAGGAATTATTACGATTCATCATCATCATCAAGCCTTTTATTACGCGCATTATTGAGCATAGGCGTCCCTTCCTCTCCTCCAGTTCTCTCTGTTTTGTGCTGTTCTCTGCATCCAAATCCTGCCACTCGTTTCATATCTCTCTATATCTACTATATCTACGACTTTCCACTATATCTACGACTCTCCACTATATCTCCACTATATCTACGACCTTTGTTCTCTGTCTAATCCATTCGTTTCTCGTTCTGTCTCTTAGTGTTACGCCTACCATAACTCTTTACAAGGCTCTTTGTGTTGTCCTCAATTTATTCACCATTGTCTTTGTGAGAGTCCAGGTCTGTGCTGCATATGTTATCACCGATACTACACACTGTTCAAATATTCTTGTTCTAAGGTGTTGCGATATCTTTCTATCCTTAAGTAAATGGCTTAATTTGCCAAATACCGCCCATCCTAGTCTCCTCCTTTCAATCTCTATATCCTTGTTACCCTTTCCCATCTCTATTTGCTGTCCCAGATATATATAGGTTTGAACATTTTCCAATATGTGCCTGTTGACTGTTATTTGTACTTGGTCTTGGTTCATTATCTTTGTTTTTGTTTTACTCATTTTTAGACCGATTTTTGAAAATTCTCTGTCTAGTTCGGAAAGCATTTTTTGAAGGTCCGCTGTGTTGTCGGCGAATAGAACAATATCATCTGCAAATCTTAAGTGTGATATTTTGGTTCCACTTATGTTCAGTCCCATATTTCCCCATTTACGTTTTTTGAAAATTCCTTTTCCTCCTAGCTCCAGAGCTAAGGTAAAGAATTTTGGGAATATTGTATCTCCTTGTCTGTTACATCTTTGATTTCAATGTTGCCTGTTTCTTCGTGTAGCCTGATTTTTGCATTTGCTCTTTGATATATATTTTTAAGAAGGTTCTTATACCGATAGTCTATTGGCGCTTTGTCAGGTTCTTCAAATATTGCCCAATGTTCTACGGAGTCAAAAACCTTCTCGTAGTCCACGAATGTCATGTGTATTGGAAAGTTATATTCTGTCGACTTTTCTATTATGATATTTACTATAAGTAAGTGGTCATTAGTGCTATATCCTTTGCGGAATGCGGCTTGTTCTACCGGTTGGTAGGTATCCAGCTTATTTGTAATTCTGTTGGTTATGACTCGGGTAAAAAGCTTGTACATCTGAGACAGCAAGCTCATGGGTCTATAGCTTTCCAGCATTGTTCGATCTCCTTTTTTAAATAATATAACTATTATTGCCTCATTCCAATTCGTGGGTATTGTTTGTTGTTCTATACAGAGATTGAAAAGGTGCTTTAGCTGCGGTATGACAATTTCTTGTGCCTCCTTGAGCATTTCGGCGATCATATCATCTCCTACTGGTGCCTTGTTTTCCTTCATTGAGTTTATAGCATGTATAATTTATTACTCGTTTATTTCTGGTATCTCTTCAGAGCCAACGTTGACTACTTTTCTTTTGTTTTGATTTTCTTGGTGGTCTTTCTGATCTTGGTGAGTAAAAGTCTTGATAGAACTTATGGGCTATTTCTTTAATTTTGCCTCTGTTTCTTGTTTCCACATTGTTATCGTCCTTCAGAGCTATTATTTGGTGTTTTCCTTGCTTCTTCCTTAGGCATTTAAGATTTGTTTTCTTCAATCAACTTCTCTGCCATTATTCTATAGTTCTCTTCCCTATCCTTTCTTATCATTCTCCTTGCCTCTCTTCTGACATTTGGGTATTGTTCCGTTGCGTATAAGCCATTTTTATACAGAGTTCTTCTTTCTTCTATCTTTAGTTTGGTTTCGCATGATATTTTGTTTGTTTTTCTTGGCTTTCTTTCCGCTACTTCATTTGCCACCTTCCTCATTGCTCCTGTTATGTCGGATGCTGCTTGGTTGATGTCGTCTGTTGTCATTATGTTGTTTATGCAGCTCTGTAGTTTTCCCTTGTATGTTTCCTTGTTTCGATAGAGCGTTTCCGTGTCTACTATTTTGGTTGTTTCTTCCGTATTCCCTGAAGCTTGTTTTTTTCCAGGAGCATTTTGGCTCTCACCAATCTATGGTCACTCCCTGTATTGAACAAATTCAGAACTGTAACGTCTTGGATTAGTGTTTTGGAAGAAGAAAATATGTAGTCTGTTTCGTTCTTTGTCGCTCCGTTTGGGCTTCCATTTTATCCAGGTCCATTTTATTTGGTGTTTTTTGTTAAAGAAGGTGCTTGTGGCATACAATCTTTGTTCCGCCATAAAATGTGTCATCATATTACCCCTTTTATTTCTAGTGCCAAATCCATATTTTCCTATATATTCTTCATTTGCCTCTCTGTTTCTTCTGACTTCCGAAAGTCCAATTATGTCCCATTCAATTCTCCTTGCCTCGATTATTACGATTACATTTTAGTTTGTGTCGTTTTTTTTTTAATATAATTGACCATATAAACATCTCCCAATAAATATGACTTTGATGATTTCTAGTTATTTTACATATGATCCTAACGTATAGAGAAAATAAATCGAATTAGATTGCGTTATGTAGACATTGCGTATAGCAAATCTAATACAAACTTCTTCCAATCAGAAAAGTCTAGCCTAAACTAATATATTTCAGATTACAATTGCTCCCGAACATCATTTTAAATGCAACTGGATATCGCTTTTATTTATTTTTCTTAATAAAGTAGATCGTTGCGTCAACTGACAATTGCATTATGCTTACATTTAAATAGCAGATGTTAATTTTGTATCTGTATTTATTCAATCTGTCTACTCAGATAATATATGGTGACAACACCAAACACAGAATTCAACTAGACACCTTCCAACAGCCCCAAACAGAGATAATGTGGATGTTGTGCATTACTTGTACATTAGTTGCTTATTAATAACCCGCTTACCTAAAACCGATTTAATCCAGCTCGGTAAGGAGCGATCGATCAACTATCGACCTCGCTATTATTAGTGATAGTTTGTTGAATTTCTTTTGTTGGCAATTCCAAAACACACTTGCAATCAATTAAGTGATTTAGTTAGGGCAAAGTTCAACAATTGAATGCTTGCAATTTAAATATATGAATGACAATTTGATACTTTTAATTATCATTCTGTATCAGTCGACGGCAGTGATAATACAATATGGAAAATCATTTTTAGCCGTATGAAGAAATAGCTTTAAAGTTTAATGTATTATTAGTTATTGGAATACATAAAATAGCTTGCAAATAAAGGGCAAACAAAGTCAACATTAAAGTATAATGTGCTTATTTTGTTAGAATAAAAAATGTTAGAAGCTGATTGAAATTCAACCTTTGTCTAGGCAATTGGTTGTTTATGTTAAAATAAGTATATAAAATGTTCTGCGCTATTTCTTTTGTGATGGACTATTAGGCTATTCAAATTCAATAAATAAGGCAAATTATTTTGTTTGATTTGGTACACTTGATAAGGTCAAGGGGTGAAAATGTTAATACTGACTCACTATGTACAGGGTGGACCACTAAGAGAGGTGCTCGGCCGTATCTCACAAACCATTAGTCGTATCGATTTCAGGTAAAAAATAATATGAATAAAGAGACCACGGGAAATTGCTGGAAATGACTTTCAAGTTAGCAAAATGGTCGCTAGAGGGCGAAATTGCAACAGTAAATTTTAAATTCGGATTTTTTGAGGTTTCAGATAAGCTAAGGTATGTTGAAAATACTTTAGTCCTATTCCTGAGAAAAATTGACTTATTTTTTTTGTTGGAGTCTCATTCGTCTAGCTAGTCAAATAAAGTGGTGGAGGAAGGCCAAATAATAGTTCAAAAAGTTATTGATAGCTCCGTGTTTGCCAAACAAAATTCAACACTTAAATTTCAGTTGAAAAGCTCTTTATTTACCTTAACACCTGCTGTAAAATATTCGACCATATGATTGCCAATTTGGCCGCCAGAGGGCTCGTTATAAAAGGTCGTCAAACTTTTTCGTTTTTCTTAAATTTTTTAAATGGAATGATATATAATATTTTAGCTGCTTAGAAAGAGGATAAAAAATGAAGCAAAATAGTGAAAACCGTACACCGATATATTTATTGCAACCGAAGATATAAGCAATTTGACAATAAGAATGATATTATAATAATACATGGCAATTATTGATCCTGATAAGAACCGATTGCTATATTTCACGCATTATGAGTATTCCTGCGGATGAAATACACCCTTGGGATTAAAACCTGCTTAGATGCTCAAAATGTTTTCCGTCATTTCAAGCAATGCATTGCTCAAGCCTGTTTCTCGTAGATAAAACAGCACTCTCTACTTCTGCGGCAAGAATGTGATGAATTGCACCCTTAATCTCGCTTATTAGGTCCTGTTTGGAAGTTGGTCTGGTTTGGTAAACAATCTCTTTTATTCTCCCCCACAAATAAAAGTCCATACACCTAAGATCGGGTGACCTAGCTGGCCACGGGAATAAACTGCCTCGTCCCATCCATCTATCGCGATAAGCGTTGTCTAAAAATTGACGGACATTTACGGAGAAATGAGCAGGGCCCCGTCTTGTTGAAAAAACATGTTTACTCGCTTTCGCAACGGTATGTCTTCTAAAAGTATTGGTGGTTAGTTTTGTAAGAAGTCTAAATACATATTTCCATTTAGCTTCTGTTCAAATATAAATGGACCAATAATTTGTCCCCCTATTATTCCGCATCAGACATTGACACTAAATCGACCTTGATGATCAACTTCCTGCTGAAGATTGTCAAACTAATACATTTCTTATTACGAATACTTGACGTTAAAACGGTATAAACTGTATTCACTATCAAATTAGCTATATCTTCGGTTGCGAAAAATTAATCGATATGCGGTTTTCACTATTTTGTTTCATTTGTCGTTCTCTTTCTAAGCAGCTAAAATATTATAAATCATTACATTTAAAAAATAGAAGGAAAACGACAACGTTTGACGACCTTTGATAACGCGCACTCTCGCGGCCCAAGAGGCAATCATGAGGGCGAATATTTTAGAGCATGAGTTAAATTAAAAAAAGAGCTTTTTAACTAGAATTTAAATTTTGAATTTTGTTAAGCCAATACGGAGCTATCCATAACGTTTTGAACCAATATTTGACTTTCCCTCACCACTTTATTTGACTGGCTAGAACAATAACACTCCAACAAAAAATATGTGAAATTCTGTCAAGAACAGAATGAAAGTATTTCCAATCTACCTTAGCCTGTCCTAAACCGCTTAAAATCAGTATTTAAAATTTACTGGTGCAATTTCGTCCTCTAGCGGCCATTTTGCGAACTTGTAAGTAATTTCCAGCAATTTCTCTTGGTCACTTTACTCATATATTTTTTTACCCGAAATCGATACGACTAATAGTTTGTGAGATACGGCCGACCGCCTCTCTTAGTGGCCCACCCTGTACAAGACTTGAAATGCATGATGAATACTGATTGAGCTTAAAAATATCCCGGTTTTAACTCGAAAGAAATAATAAAATGGAATGTATGATTAACAAGCAAACTTCTAACTGCAAGTATGAGAACTCACTTATCAACGATACTTTATAATTATTTGCATCAATTGATCAATGTGTATTCCAATGGGAGTACGCATAAAGAGCGCACTCATTTAACAATAATTTTCATACGCTGTGATTACTTATTAGCAAACAAAAAATGAAAAAACTTTAAGAAAAAAAATATTTTTTTTAATTCAGAAAATGAACGTAAAACAGTTCTCGACCTTCGTATAGAGTTGTATAAAAACAGAAAAAGACATTTCTATGGGGTAAATAAGCCAAAAATATATTTGTTCCATTCCTGGCTTACTGAACTTCTGCACATAGACTAAAGGTGACATAATACACGTTTGAACTTTATCTATTGATGGCTTGAAACTCTCCAAAATTATGCAATGCCATTAAATAATAACGAACATTAATAATAATTAAAATAGCAGTCGCTTCAATTAAATCAATCAATATGCGGGTGCAATTTCGATTACCTCACAGTTTGTTGACACGATGAACAAAACATAACCAGGACCACACATGGATAAGCATTGCGGAATTATTATATAAAAAACTGTGGTAATTTAAAATAATAAAATGATCATTATTAAATCAAATTTTAATAGTTAGCGGGAAGTGATAAAAATATGAAATATGACTAATAATAATTTTTTTGTTTCATTTATTGCAATATTTTGCTGCAAAGAATGCGGAAAGCAAAAAAATCCAGTAGCAGAAGATAAGAATCAATTACGCTTTCAATTTACGCTAAATGGTTTATTTTAAGACTCGCTCATATAGCCTGCAGAACTGCAATTTCTTAGTGTCCATATTTAGCTGAAAAACCTGATTGAAAAAAAAGATAAACCTTCTCAACGACCATCACTAAGCAACAAGTCACCGCAATGTTTAAAATACCTATATGAACGCTGAAATTATGGGGCAAAGAACTGCATTACATTCATCTGCATTTCTCTGCAATTCAAAGTGATTTTCAGTGGCGTAACATTGATTTTTTGTTGGAGAAATGGTCCTCTTTTTAATAACACGAACATTGATGTAAATTTATCGCGCATAATCAACATAATTAATTTTATTAAAAATTGCAGAAAAACGATTATTTCTATTTGATAACTCAGTCATAGCATCTGAATGTATGGCTGTATGAAAGCGGTCTTGCGGTGAGCATTTGCGCTATGAAACTTGTGCCATATTGGATGCTACTACTTAGATTCTGAAGCTTTGGTAATGCTTAAAAAACTGGGAAATCCAGTGACAGTTTGCGGAAATTGTTTGTGCTGGACACAAAGGTGAATAAAGCTTTCTCGTATTCGTTACTTGAACTAAGTATGCAAAAAGTTATACAAAAAGTGCTACTCGATTGCAAAAAAAGTGGTCTCCATAATATAAGGAGAAAAAATTCGAATTTTCCAATTCGCCACTTTGTCATAAGTTGTTCTTAAAACTCCTCTTAAACTAATTAAGCTCCTATTGCAAGCATCTAGTTTAGATCAAGTTTATTCAAACACCATAAACATTGAATCTGCCCCTAGATTGAATTTTACAATTAATGTATAACAAAAGCATTACGCTAAAAATTGATGAAAAGTTGTAGTTTTGTTGTCAACTGTATAGATAAAGGACTGTATGTTTAGAAGTTACTTATTCTGTGCCTACCTGTAATCTAATCGCTTATTTTCTCTTTTTTCAGGTAAGTTGAACCTCAGAACGTTTCTGTATTAAATGTTAAGGTAAGAAACATCTAAAGCGCAGTGAGATTTTACATTATACACCGGCGTATTTCCTTAATAACGAATATTATATAATATAAGTGGTGAAATTTTTTTTTTATATTTTCACACTTAAGTACAAAATAGTGTTAAAGGCTGCACTGCAATTGGCAAGTGAATTAGTAGGCGCGAATTATATGCCGTTTTTCCATTAGTTATCAGATCACATAACGAAAATGCGTGTCAAGCTTTAAAATCGCCTAAGACTGACACAGAACACAAACTTTCTAATTCTCCATGGAATAGTCATTCGAACATAAAATATATTGCGAGTCTGTACAAATTTATTAAAACGTTCAATTCGGAGCTCACTTTTAGAGAATACTGATGCCAACTACAAATAAGGAAGAACTTGAAACCAAAGGCTCCTAATAGATTTCAATAAATTACTTCCAAAGTGAGAGGTAAAAGTGCAAGTTGATAAGAATATTTCATTTTATTAATTAATTATCGTGAGTTTTAAAGTAAAAATGCATTTTACTAAAACTTAAATAGTTAATTACTTCCCAGATGCAACTCGGATATGCACAAAAATACAAATATGTGAAAAAAACAACATGAAGAAATACCTTCAAGTCATTTCTACACCAATTATTACATAAAGAGACAATTATTAAAGCTCAGAAACGCTTTCACCTTCGAGCATGCACTCAAGCAAGGAAAGTAATTTACTCAATTTTTCAAACACCTCAATCGTAATTCTCACAAGTCCAGCTCTTGCAATCTCCATCGAAAATTGTAGAAAATTCTAGTTTACAAGTAAAGTGCTATAAATACGACTTTAATATTCCCCCACTTAAGAAAATTGCTTGTAAGAAAAGATAATTCCACGGAATTGAATAACAATTGATGGAAAATCCCATCAATAAACGCATGTCTTACCTAACAATTACCTTGATCTTAACCTTAAACTATTTTTGAAGGTATTTGATTGCAAGGTGATTGATCGATTTAATAAATATTTACCTAGCTGCCTTGAGAGCTCTTGCACAGCAACGATATTGATAATAACAACTGAAGGAAAAAAATGTGTGTCTTTCTAAGTTTTCCGCTTCATTTTGCTTTAAACAATTTTTTTTGTCGAACCAAGTTGCCAGATTTTTCTTACGCTGCGCAATCTGCGGTTAAGTAACGAAATACATAATTAATATGTCTATCGATTGTTTTGCTATATAAAAACGTCTTATATATTCGAGATGAAGCAACAAGACAAGGTTATCCAACAAGATTTAGAACATATCGGTAGAAAATTATAACTTATCTAATACGCAATTTGAAAATAATTGTCCTTCGGTTTGGGTCTAAAAGCAGACAAAACTGCTAAATTATTTATAACCGATACCTCATTAAATTAATCACTAAAATTATATTACCCCATCACGCGAACCAACACAATTAATAATAGGAACATAAGAATTTGAAGGCTAGTGCGACTAAAAATACTATTCCACATTTGCTAAATAATTTAATAAAGGACTATTTTTTCCATCAAAACTTCCTACTTCCACTCCGGAATGGATGGATGGATTAATGAAGAGAATACTAAAAGAGACGAAATAATTTAAATTACTTCTTCAGCAGTAACAATCGAAACGAAATTCGGATTTAGCCTATTGAGTCTCAGTAGTTGTATAAATATCCTGCTATTGTTGCATTAACTATTGATTTCGTGTCTAAAGAAAACTGATAAAGTTTTATCAAAACAAATATTTTATGTAAATTCTTATCAAGTTCAAAAGCCTTCTTTGTTGAGACGTTGCAGCAGCTTTGCAATGGTCAATTTCATACAGAAATAATCACAATGGCATAACTAAGAATGCAAAACATTACATTTTAATGAAAAATAAAGAGGTTGAGGTTTAATGTGCTTTGTTTAATCAAGGGATAGTCACGTCTCACGACGGTGCATGAAAGTCTACAGCAGTGAACACAAAGTATTGATGGTGTTAAAAGAAAGTTTCACCTTTTAATTACCTACAAAATTTGCTCTCTCATTGACCAAATCATTGAAGTGCTGATAAATCACGATATCTAATAAACTTACATATAAATGGTCATAAATTAATAAATTAAAGCCACCCTAAGGCGATTTGGAGTCGACCTGTATAATCACCGGTTTGCCAATCCCTTTTCGCTTAAAGTAAATATGGCGATATACAGGGTGCTCCTCAACTAATGTGTCAAATTCACTGCATATTGCTTAGGAGAAAATATTGCGTTCTCAGGCAAATTTGTCTTATTTGAAAGTTAATAGATTCCGAGATACAGGGTGTCAGTTTTACTGTGACCATCAAAATTTGTATTTGGGAGTTTTTTAGAACGACAAATTCAATTTCCTGGTTATCTAGCTTGTAGATCCTAGAGGGCGTTAGCTGCAATCGTCTGAAGCCATGTAAAGCATCAGAACTTTTTTGTGCTTTAAAATATCGCAATTTTTTGGCAGTATCTCATTGAGTGATATTTCCTAAACAAAAAATGTGTACTTATCCCAAGTTGGTATCTTTCACCATTTTTGAGATATTTCATACTGAAACTTCTAGTGATGTTGATGTGTGAACTCAAATTGGATCCCTAATATTGTTGTAACTTTTTGTTAACAAAATTTGTGTTACTGCCAGTCAAATGCTAGAATATATATTTTACCTTCTACTATTACTTTGAATTTACTGAAAATGTCCCGACATTTATTTTCGAATGAAGAAATGCGCGATATGGTTTGTGTTTATGCGCCACTTCCGAAACAACAATTAATTTTTTTCAATACGAATGAGAAATTTAATTATGAAATAATAATTTTCCAAGTCTTTGCTGAGTCTAAAAAGTACTTTAAAATAGTTCTTAACGTGCTGAAATAAATACTGTTTGATGTTTGTTAAGTTTTGCTTTATTAAAATGTGTGCAGAATGTTTATTTTATTTAGAGATTGAATTTGATTTGAATTACCCCGTTCAAAAACTCACTAGAGGTTTCAATGTGAAATATCTCGAAACGGTGAGAGATATCGACTTCGAGGACAAATGTTTTGTTTAGAAAATATCGTAGAACGAAATATGGGCAACAAAAAAGCGATATTTTAAAACCCAAAAAATCTCTGATGTTTTAAATGGCTCCAGACTATTCGGCTAGCGCCCTCTACGATCTACAAACTTGGTGATAAAAAATGTGGATTTGTCGATCTAAAAAACTCCCAAAGCAAATTTTATGGTCATAGTAAAACCGCTTAAGAATCAATTAAAAATGAACGGAAATGTTATTTACACTTTGACATCCTGTATCTCGGAAACTGTTAATTTTCAGATAAGACAAATTTGCATAAAACGCCATAATTTTGTCTAGTCTATAAGTCAGAGCATTTGGTCACATTAGTTGAGGACCACCCTGTATAACCCGCGCGAAAAAAAGTAGCCGGATAAAATATCAATACATCTAGAACTGAAGAGTGAAAGAAAAAACCGGGTGTGGCACAGAATTTTGCATATTTTAAACCAAACCTGCTGGTAAACCCACATTTTTTTATGTGGAACGCAAAAATCAGTAACCAAGCAACGGCATGATTATATTGTTTTTGCGCTATTTATTTCACGATACCGGCGAGATATAAAATATATATTTTTTAAATTTATATTTACAGTCGATTAGAGCCCATTTCACTGTCAAGCAGGAAATGTTTTCAATTAAAATTTTAAATTTGCTATTAGGTAGATTTAAATAACAGTTTCTGAAGAACTGATGACGCATGCTAACAGGAGTTACAAAAATACTTATATAACATTTTCATTGTTTGCATTTATCCGAGACAATTCATATTTACCATAACTAGAAACATTGAATTGAAAATTCCACCTTCTGAAATAAACAATAATAAATATTGTATGTAAATTATTCAGGGCCAGTGCTCTATGACACATGAACAGTGCTTTAAAATAGCTCTGCTATGTAATATTTTAATTAACAAATATTCTTCTTAATGGATTAATTAACTGAAAAATTGAAACAAAGCAAAACATGCAAAGAGTTGTTTACTTAAAAAAAACGATTTAATGTTATAAAAGATTTTTCTACTGCAAGACCAAATACGATGTGGAAATAATGGAAGATTTCTTTCAACGCGCCCAGTCAATTAGTTCGTTGGAAGTTCACCAAGTAAGAAAAATGTTGTAAATGTACAAGGTAATGAAAGACGCCAAACATCTCAACCACGTTAAACATTCAAATAATGACTGGAACTTTTACTAATGACCTGCTACTTTTACCGCACTGTATTCCACTTGAAAACATCCGATCTTTTTCTTCTCTGTATGCACTATTAACTCTAGTTTTTCACAACCTAATGGCGATTTGTAAGCGGATTCTTTTTCATGTAAAACTCATGTCTAACGCAACAGATCGCAATTCTTTAATACGATTTTAATGTTCGATTTTTGCCATATCATTCGCTTTATGTGAATACTTTCGACGGTGCCCCAACACGACACATTACATTAAAATTTGTTCTCCATAAAATAACGTATCGTTTCTAAAAGGCTACAATGTATATATATATATATATATATATATATATATATAGATATATATATATATCTATATATATATATATATATATATATAGATATATATATATATATATAAATTCTACAAAATTAAATATGCTTCATTGCCATCAGCTTCCATGTTCCAACTTTTAAGTATGAAGCGAATTTATTCTGTCAAATAAATGGAAACATTGGAAATTACAAGGAAAATTGATTGATATGGCGTTTTAATATAAAATTGGTTGAATGGAAAACTTTCATTACTTTTGGAGAATAAAACACAAAGTTTGCATATCAAGCAACACTTTACAAGGAAGTGTCTATCTAAAATAGGTAAAAATAATGCTAATAAAAGAAATTCAAAATAAAATCTTTGGTTTCAGTCAATTATATTATTTATTATTTTATTTCATTAATAGACGTTTCGGCGTCTTCTCCATCATCATCATGAAAATATTTTTCCATTTTGTGCCAAAACTGAAAGTAACAACTACACATACAAACTGATGATGGTGGAAAAAGACACCGAAACGTCTTATTAATGAAATAAAATAATAAATAATATAATTGACTGAACCCAGTATTTCATTTTGAATTGAATTAAAATACAGTCAGGAAAATGTACACAATGAATAAAAATAAATGTTACTTAAACGTGATTATGGTGAAATTTGACCAGCGAATGCACACTTCATCATCAAGCCTTTTATTGCGCCCAGTATTGAGCGCCTCCCTTCCTCTCCTCCAATTCCTCTCTGTTTTGTGCTGTTCTCGTCCATCCAAATTCTGCTACTCGTTTTATGTCGTCATACCATCGCATAATTGGTCTTCCTCCCTTTCCTCGCCATGGTCTCCAGCGTATTATTCGGCTATTCCATCTGTCGTCTGTAAGGCAAAATTCCACTTCAGGCTTGTGACTCTCTCCACTATATCAACGACCTTTGTTCGCTGTCTAATCCATTCGTTTCTCTTTCTGTCTCCTAGTGTTACGCCTATCATAACTCTTTCCAAGGCCCTTTGTGTTATCCTCAATTTATTCACCATTGTCTTTGTGAGAGTCCGAGTCTGTGCTCCATATGTTATCACCGGTATTACACACTGTTCAAATATTCTTGTTCTAAGGTATTGCGGTATCTTTCTATCCTTAAGTATATGGCTTAAGTTGCCAAATGCCACCCAACCTAGTCTCCTCATTCCAATCTCTATATCCTTGTTACCCTTTCCCATCTCTATTTGCTGTCCCAGATATATATAGTCTTGAACATTTTCCAATATGTGCCCGTTGACTGTTATTTGCACTTGGTCTTGGTTCATTATCTTTATTTTTGTTTTATTCATTTTAGACCGATTCTTGAAGATTCTCTGTCTAGTTCCGGAAAGGATTTTTTCAAGGTCCGCTGTGTTGTCCGCGAATAGAACAATACCGTCTGCAAATCTTAAGTGTGGTATTTTGGTTCCACTTAGTTTCAGGTCCCTTATTCCCCATTCAAGTTCTTTGAAAATTCATTCCAAAGCTAAGGTAAAGAGTTTTGGGATATTGTATCTCCTTGTCTGATACCATCTTTTGATTTCAATGTTGTCTGTTTCTTCGTGAAAGCCTGATTTTTTGCATTTGCTCTTTGAGATATATTTCTAGGAAGGTTCTTGTACCGATGGTCTATTCGCGCTTTGTCTAGTTCTTCAAATATTACCCAATGTTCTACGGAGTCGAATGCCTTCTCGTAGTCCACGAATGCCATGTGTATTGGAAAGTTATATTCGGTCGACTTTCTATTATGATCTTTACTGTAAGTAAGTGGTCATTAGTGCCATATCCTTTGCGGAATGCGGTTATTCTACCGGTTGGTAGGTATCCAGCTTATTTGTAATTCTTTTGGTTATGATTCGGGTGAAAAGCTTATACATCTGAGACAGCAAGCTAATGGGTCTATAGTTTTCCAGCGTTGTTAGATCTCCTTTTTTAAACAATATGACTATTATTGCCTCATTCCAATTCGGGGGTTTTCTTGTTGTTCTATACAGAGATTGAAAGGTGCTTTAGCTGCGGTATGACAATTTCCTTCTTGTGCCTCCTTGAGCATTTCCGCGATCATATCACCTGCTGGTGCCTTGTTTTCTTCCTTGAGTTTATAGCATGTATAATTTCTTTCTCGTTTATTTGTGGTATCTCTTCAGAGCCAACGTTGACCTCCTTTTCCTTTGTTTTGGTTGCCTGGTGGTCTTTCTGTTCTTGGAGTTCTTGGAGTGCGCACACACAACCCCAAGTCAAATGCACACTTAGTGAACGGAAATTAGAGATAAAGCGAATTTTTACGTACCTGAAATGCTAATTAAGTCTGTGTGTCTGTTATAACGTGAGAAAACTTATAATTTATTTCCCGTATATCAAAATCTGAACTATTATAAATAAACCTAAATCCCGATATTACCAGAATATAAACCAAAATAGATTACATGTAGACGCTGAGCTACACCAAAATAATAAGTAAAGTTTCCCATGTAATAGATCCGGCTTATTCGCCCAATTGTACTAAACAAAGCTACCAGTTATTTAATTAACATTTTAAACAACCATTCAACCATGGCAATATTACGAACATAAGGCAAATGCTGGAATTACCAAACACCAATAATTGCAAAACTACAAACATAATGCTAACTAAAAGTCAATAGAAAATTTTACGTAATAAAACTTTCAGCAAATTTAAATTTCCTAACTTTGCCAGATCCTGGAAATTACAGCTTTTCAACTGATCGAACTTTCGGACAAAAAGAAATTAAATATGTCATTTCCAATAGAAATAAGTGTTTATAATTAAGTAATAACCGGCTGATATTCCCAAGCAAACTAAACTGGTCATTAGGGAATTCTTATGGAATAACAATATTCTTAAGTCATTATCATTCAACCACGACTATTAGAAACATGAATGAAACTAATTAAAATTTTTAATTGACTTTTTGCATTCAATACTTTATTTATCCTACTTTGTTGTCATTGAAGTTAATTCCGGCAATTTGAATAAAAATGGCTACCAGTTTCCTCCAGCTCCATTCGATCCTTAACCCTGGCAATATTATAATTTGAGAAATTAGTTACTATAGCATTTATGTTTTTCAGTTTTTCAATGTTTTTACATAAATGATGTTCAGAACTCTTCAAGGATCAATACCATTGCGTAAGGTCACAATGGATCTTAAAAACCACATAAATATGTAATAATGATACAAAGTCACAGTCAATTAATTTTTTTTGTGTTCTTCACATAAATTATCATTACGTGTTTTTATCGAGTTAATGCATGTATTTGAAGGAACTCTTTGGGGATTGATGACATATTTGGCCTCTATCTTATTTAACTGATGCATTGTTTATATTTATACCTATATTTCGATTTTTCACGCGCTGAAAAGTCCAAGTAATTGATGTGGTTGTTAATCTTAAGGCCCGTTCCTAAGCCCCCCCCGTTTAGGTATCATAAATTTAAATAAAAACCAAACGATCCAATAGAGTTAATTAAAGCAAGAGCCATTCAAAAGTTTTATCGCATTAATTTCAATTCCATTATTTGAATCATTCTACGATTTACTCGATTGAGTAATAGAACGATGACCCGAAACCTAAGTCAGTAATGTTAGTAAACAACAAGTTCGAAGTTTATTTTTAAAAGGCCATTTGCATGCAATATTATGCAGAATGCGAGACAGATTGGTAAAGTGAATAACAATTTTTGAGATTAAATGTTATTGTTGTGGGTGTGATATTATAAATATATATGTTCCGATGCAACTGGCATTACTATTTCATTTGTAGAAAAAGAGTTCAAACTCACTGCCCCTCCTGGGTTATTCTCACTCCCACCAATGCCAATAAAATCGAAAAATGACATCCTTAATTATAATAGAATAGAATTAATTATAATTCGTGTTGATATAGGCCCTGGTAGCTCTGCTTTTCGTTATGGTTCTGCTTTCCTGTAAATGTTTCTGGCTTTCTATAATTCGTGTGTATTTTTCAGCAATAATAATACAGTGAACTTGTCTATTGGATTGCCAATTTATTCTTTATAATTTGAATTAATTTTGAAATTTCTAATAAAAACTAGGAATATTTGCAAAG
>JAJTJO010000920.1:0-77411 GCA_024550625.1 Dendroctonus valens
TCAGTGTTTTTTACCTAACCAGATCTAACTGTTCTGAATTAATTAGAGAAATCAAAAGAAGATTTCAGGTTCGCAGGGGTTTACTCTCTTTCGAAAACAAGCTGTTGCAATTTGAGCTCTAGATTCTGAAAGTCGGTAAAAAAAGAAAATTGTAAAAAAATGGTGCCAAACCAACATCGTCGATTTTTTTATCACCCTGTAAATAAAGGAGCTAAGCGAAAAATCCAAAAATCGTTTGAGAAGAAAATTAATGCTTTAATTCATAAAAAATGTATTTTATTGTTGCATTGGTTGGCAAAAAACGGTGTTGCTTCTGTGAATTATTCTGATTCGACCCGGAGGAGAATTTCGAAATCAGTTTTGAGGCACGCTGATTCCCCAAAGGCCAATTTGACTCCTGCCTCGAATTCCGTCTTTCGTTTATTCCCTTGTCGGATTGGCACGATCCCCGCAAATAGAGTGTTTATTTTTCCTTAATAGACTATTTGGAAAATAAATAAAATCAATTCGGTTTGCGGCAACCTGAACTGACCGACCATTAGCTATCAAAGATTAGTGTAATTGTCGACAACATTCCGGCAAAGGAAAACTTTGAGCAAGAACAATAAATCATAGTCCCTGTAAAAGCAAAAGCCGCCAGTTAGGCCTTCATAGGGTAGGAGTTAGTGAAGTTATTTGTTCCCGAAGATGCCGCATTAGGGGAGAAGTTACTTAGGGAAAATGCAAGACACATAAGTATGATAAAGTGCTGCCAAATAAAATTCGAGAATGACAAAATGATATTTTTTGATTTATTTTTTACTGTGGTTGATTTAGGACACCCGGCAACTCACCGTCTACACTTAACAAACTAAAAATACTCAGTTTGAAAATGCTAGTCAGATTGTTTATTTCTGACTAGTATTCCTTATCTGATTCTTGTTATTATTATACTTCATTTCTAGCTTGTCTCTCGGTATATTGAGCTGTAAATGTATTCATTTTGCCAATTTTGTTAGCAGAAACTTTGGAGTTTAATGCAGTAAGGGCTTTTTCAGTTTTGAAAAACCGGGATTCTAAAATGAGTTCAGATATTTGTATATCAATGTACCTTTTACGTTCATTACGCGTTTACGACTCGGCAATTGCTTTATCAACTTTTTTAATCGCCTTAATGGTCAAGGTATCTACTTAAGTATATTATAATTGATCCAAGACAATCCGTCAGACCATGTCTGGATCGACTTTGCCTTGAATCCTACCGACTGCGCCGTCTCATTTAAATCAATGTTAAAACAGACCTTATTTCGATATAACGAGCTCTATCGATCTAGATGGACGACAAGAAGTAGCTAATAACCAAACATCGGGCATCTAGACAAAAATAGACTCAGCTATTCTGCTAGTATTTTTATAAATTGAACAAGTGTCTTGGGGAGTGGGTCCGGGCAATGGTAAGCTAACAGAACGATTTTTAGCTACTAAGCTTTCGGAATTAATTTTTTGCCTTCATCAGTGCTAGAAAATGCAATAACATCACAAATCGAGCTACAGAGTTATGGGAACGTATGAAACAATCAACATCAATAACATCATTGGGAAGTTTGGTGAAGAGGTCCTAAATGACAATGGCCGAACATTAATTTGAAATATGCGAACAACACAATTTCAAAATGCTTAATGGGTTCTATGAACACAAGAATATCCACAAATACACTTGGCACCAACACACCAAAGGACTAAAATCAATAATTGATTATGTAATAGTGAAACAAAAAAAACGAAATGGCAAGTACTAGACACAAGGGTGTATAGAGGAATAGAATGTGGTACGGATCATTATCTCTTGGCCTCCAGACTTCATGTCCCGTTTAACATATCCAATAACACACAAAACCAGGAAAGTGTGAATCGGGATAAACGGGTTGAGGTTAAATTCAACATCAAAGGCCTCCACGAACATACTATTAGCCACCTATACCAAAGCCGCTAGGATCAAAAGCTGGATAATGAAGATCTAACAAGTCAGACCGACGACCTATATACATATGTTATAGAAGGCTTAAAATCAGTACCCAACGAAGCACTAGGTATGGATAATACCCGCCGGTATAAAAAACATAATAACAGCCTGATCTGGAATGAAGAGCTACAGCAACAGAGCGTCACAAAACAGCAGGCATATCATAAATGGCTCAATACATAAAATACAGATGATAAAATCACTTACAAACAAGAACAGGCAAGGTTTAAAAACATGATAAAACAGACTAAAACGACACACACATAGCTTGGAAACTAATCAGGACATTAAATACTGAGACCGTAAATAGAATGAACTTCCAGCCTATACAGATGAATAGATGGCACCAACACTACTCACAAGAACTTAAAGAAGATAGAGCACCATATCTGGCAGCATCTCCAAAAACATACGAGAAGATGGCCCACGAGTAGAAACTAACGAGTAAAGGATGTGGGAAGTCGTTAAGTCAATGAATAACAAGGCCAGCGGACCAGAAGGAATACCCGCAGAACTGATTAAATGGGGGACGCAAAAACTCATCAAACACATTCAAGAACTCTTTACTAGATACATGAATGGACACAGAGTACCTCTGGTGTGGAAAGAAGCCTGGATTACTCCCATCCACAAGAAGGGAAGGAGAGATGAAAGTTCCAACTATAGGTGTGTCTCCGTTACCAGCACCATGAGCCGTCTCTCTGGAAAAGTCATCCAAAGTTTAATAGAAGAAGAGTACGAACACAAGAAGTTGAAGAGCAGGCAGGTTTTCGAGCGGGTCGCTCATGCATAGATGCTATCTTCAGTCTGACCCGACTAACCGAAAAGAAAGTAGCAGGAAACGGAGAGGTGTACCTTCTATTTGTGGATCTCACGAAGGCATATGACATCGTTCCCGTAAAAACTATGGCAAGTAATGGAGAGATGCAGGATAAGTTATACATTAATAACAGCTGTAAAACAACTTTATGATCAAGCAACATTAAAGGTCAAACTAAATGGTAAATTATCAGAAAGTTTTCCAGTTACCAAGGGTTTGAGGCAGGGCTGCTGTCTGTCTCCCACATTGTTTAAGATATACCTCAATGAAGCACTAAGGAAGTGAAGAAGAGCATGCAGCGGAATGGGAATTACCATTAATGAAGATACAACGTTGATATAGCGCAGGACAAAGAGGACCTGGAATTCATGACAAGAAGTTTATTTAAAGAGTACGAAGAATGGGGACGGTCGGAGAATAGATCGAAAAAAAGAAATTTGTTGCATCGGAAACGACAGAGGTGACATACACCCGAGAAGAAGACGAAACAATAGGAGCTATGCACCGAATACGTATATCTTGGAACAAAAATTGAGACTGGAGGGCCGTACAGAGAAAGAATAGAACAACGCATCATAAAAGAGGAGAAAGTGATCGGCCTAAACTCGATCTTATGGTAAACATGTAGATCCCGAGAAAGGAAAAACCTCTATACAACTCCATATTCAAGAGTATAGTGCTGTATGGTTGCGAAACTTGATGAAGTTGATATGGTACGAGCATGTTGAGCGGATGGATGACACAAGAATTCCCAAACAAATCCTCAGATGGACACTAACAGAGACAAGGAAAAGAGGAAAGTCCCAAGACGACATGGATGGATGGAATAAAAAAAGCCATGTCGGAAAGAAACCTACAACCAGGGCAATGGAAGCCAGAAGAGGATGGAAGCCCGGAACCGGAAGGCGCAGGACGTTATGACACCGGATATTATATGAAACAATCAACCTACAGACAGACGAAAAGGAACTAACTGCATATTGTGCAAGTGGAGATAGATCTGAGAACCTTCTAGAAATTTTTATTTAGATACAGCCTATATGTGCAATGTGGTGGAAAAGAAAGCAGCACAAGTCTATTTGCTCGGGAATAGAAAATTGCTTCTAAAGAAATGTGGGTTTCAGGGTTGTCATAATTATCAGAATTTTGTTTTGAGTATTGCAACTGGTATATTTCTGGATGTGTTGCAATACTTTAGCAAATATATTAGAAGTTATCCATCCAGACTGACCAGCAAATCCCAATTGCTCCTGTTTACAGCTCCATACATAACTGCTCCTTACATTCAACTCTGGGAAAAAATGTATTCCGGAGGAATGGTATTCCCAGAAGCGGATATTATTCCACAGATTGTGACTAAACTACCTCTTTCTGCTGATAATGACTGACCTACTCTCCTTTTGACCCTTTTTCCGCGATGACTTTGGGAGCTTGAACTACTGTCTGATCCCAGTTTCATCGATATTATAAATATTATTTGGCTGAAAAATTATATCTTGATTGAACTTCTGAGTAATTGTAAAAAAATGAGTCGACGTTTGCTTGATCGAAGGCTGAAGGTCCAGCCATGCTGGCATTCTCGGGTTTTCTGTGGGACAGAGTGCGATGTGGCCGCATAAATGAGTGCATCCAATCTATTCTGTCCATTTCATTTCTATTCCAAGATAGAGGATAATTCTTGCCTAGCCGTACGGTATACTGAAACGCTTACGCTTTCGAGTACCTTCATATGTAAGTCCATAAAATAATTTGAAGATCGCTTTAGCTAATTCTCTAATTCCTTTTCTTCATTTGTAGAAAAAACTTGCCTTGTAGCAAATTTATTCCGTTTGTCTTCTTCGCTTTCGTTGCCTGAATCTGCCTCTTTGCAGTGTAAGTGTTTTTTTAACCCTATCGTACAGGGTAGATTTTCGAAATTGTATGCACTTGCTGCAGCACGCATAGACGTTCGATCATCTAAAACATCACTCATCAGCTACTGCCTTCTTCATATATTCCTCCGAAACCTCGTCTTGTAATTTCTTTCTTTTGTCTGTGCGTACCATCCTATTTGGCATAAAAAACACTGTTTCATATTAATTTTTTATGTTACAAAAACAAAATATTCCAGAATAAAGTACTTTACTCTTTATTTCCCACTTGTGGGGCAGTCCCGGACTGTGTTCGGATAGTCCGAACGTGCCCCAAGTGAAAGAATTCGCAAATTTTCCACTGATGCTTTAACCAAAATGCACGTTACACCTTGTTATAAACTCGCACCTTAAATGGGACTATTAATTCTATAATGTCGGTAGGATCGGCCCATTTTAAAGTGGCAATTTGAATTGTCCGGAAGAAAGCCAATAAATTGTGCTGAATTTTTACTTACAGTCGTAGAAATGTAGAGAGATGGTCGAGACATACGTTCTTCTTCAAAATTCCTATAGTTTTTCTGGAGCACCAAATTGAGTTTTGAGGAACAATCCGGCTCGAAGGACCATAAGATATATTGGGATTGATAAAAAAGGAGTTAAAAAAGTAGCTTCTATTTTCTTCTTTATTCTTACTACCGTTGCAGCAATACTCAAACAATTCAGCTTTCATTTATTTTGTAAATGGTAGATCCAGTGAGGAGTACACTTTAAATGTGACCTTTTTTTCTTTTCTTTTTGTGACAGTGGCGGAAAATAGTTTGGGTCCGTGGCAAAAAAGAGCAAATGTTAAAACTAGTGATGGAACAGACGACAGCATATTAAAATTACTGTTCTAAAATGGACTGAGAGCCTTCACAATGATTTATTTTAAATGTCGGTCTGGAACTGCATCAATTTGCTTTTGTGTAAACTTTTATGTGTTTTTTTTCATGGGTAGCCCATAGCTCCATAGCTCAATTTGTAATTTTATTGTAATCTTTCTAGCCCTGATGAAGGCAAAACAGTAAATTGCGAGAGCAATGCTCAGGCCGAATCCCCAAGACGTTCAATTGCTCTGGTATCGGTCAAGAAATCATCTCCTAACATTTTTTACAAACTTGGAAACTGCCTTTGAAAAAATCAGCATTTCTCCTCCTTGCTGTTTACCGATCGCATTTCGGTCTTTAGCTCAATTATTTGACGACAAAAAAGCCGTCCATACTCGGCGGCGACGACTAACAAGAATAATCGCTCAAAGCAAAACTTAATTAGTCTGCTCACGGCTAATTGGAACCGGGAATGGAGGAGATTCCTGCAGGAGATGTGGTATTATACGGATTATTAATTTAGTGCTGTGCCAACCCAGAGGCAATATCACGATCGCCCTTGAAAAACGATTTCTTTGGGGTCGAAAAAAAAGACGAATTCCAAAGCGCTTGCACGTAAACTGAGATTTTAAAATTCGTCTGCTGAGTTGGCTGAATCCGGCATCGAAAGGGGAGTTGCAGCGGCATCAAAATGAATACATTATCATCAGTTAACACTCAGTGTAATTGTCCCCGTTATTCAATTCAACCCCAGACGTTTCAATTAACTAAATGTTCCGCGTTTTGCGCTCGCTTCCCCTGTCCTCTTCGTTCCAGACCGGACCTCATCTAAATGATAATCGTTTTACATATTGGCTTTGTTTAAGTTGCTCGAACAAAGCTAGTATTCCTTGAAGAAATTCTGTTTTTCCTGGCTGCCATTTGCAACTAGAAAGAGCTTTTCGTCATTTTTATGCGACCAGCAAAGCAGCCTAACGAGTTACATCGCTCAAAAGAAAACTTTTAAGGGCATTAAATTAATGCAAATGTAGACGTGCCTTGGCTGCCTCCTCGAAACAAGTCTTGATAGGATTATAAAACGAAATGCAATTTTTGTGGTATTGGGCCCAGGAGAAGAACAGGCTTTTTGTGAGCTGGAGGATGCCACAATAGGAAAGTAGCGCCAGCAAAGTACCACTTTTCATGACTAAAGCATTTTCTATTTCAATCTCGTTTAAGTTAATGGATTTATCAGTTCAGTTTGGTATTACACTAAGTTTCGTTAAAATGTCTTTGAATTAGAGCGAATTTATGAATTTGTGAAAACTATACGAATTTTGTTATACAGAGTGGTGCGGACGCTCTTCAGAAAGACCCTATTAACTTGCTACAAATTTTGAAGAGTTTTCGAGCTATGAGCTGTTCGACCTTTGTAATCGCGCTTATTGTCACATTTTTACTTATAACTTTTTAAACGTTCGGAATTTCTGTAGAAACTTAATTAGCTAAAGACAGTTTGTGCGGCGCCCTTTCAAAAAGGCCCTATTAACTTGTAACGTATTTTCAACAGTTTTCGAGTTATGAGCTGTTCAACCATCAGTACCTAATCTAGTTCCGGAAAATCTCTTGATGAAATTCTGGATCGACTTTAGCCGTTTTCTCAGCTCATTTTATAGGATCCTAATTATAAAAAACGAACGTCTGGCTGGCAAGTAGGCAACTTTTTAGAGTCACGTTTACGACCACTTAGTCACTATAATACAGAATATCGTTGCGACGACTTTTGAGGGGTGAATTGAGGGCACCGCCAACAGGTCACGTGACCAAATTACCAGATGAACCACGTATCGAAGACGTGCAAAGAATTGGACCTGGAGGTTTGAGTCAATAAGTGCAACCGAACGCGTCAAGATCGTATACATAAATGCATTACTGGCGGGAAATTGAACGGAAATTGCCTTGGAATTAGGCGAATACGGTTTTTGGAAACATTCACCAGGCACTCTAATGGCGAGTATCAGTTTTATGCCATTGAATACGATCTGAAGACTAACGGGGCGACATCAAAGGGCTTTTTGGCTGGAAATTTGATATTTTGCAGTCTTCTCAATGCGCTTTGTGGCCACTAATTAATCAGCGCATGCAGATCAAACTTTGAATGGAGCGGCAGTAATAATATTCAAAGATGGGGGAGGTGCTGCCAACAGGCTACTAATTACTTAGTAATAAGCTAGTTGAGGAAAAAGAGGTGACTTCAACTAACTGGAGTTTCAATGGGAACTGACGCAGTAGCCGCATAAACGTTTTTCTTAAGACACGGCAAAGAAAGAGTAAATGGAACTCACTTGAAGAGTCAGATTATTAACGGGTTTACTCCAGATAGAATATTTATTATAAAAAATACACCTACCTCTATTGATATGTTGCCATGTATGTGCAAATATATCACCTAACTTCATTGAGCCCATAAAGATGGGTAACTATAGCCGAAACGTTGTCCTATGAAAAGAGTGTTTCATTTTCTGCCATTATTTATTCACCGATAAACCCAGTTACAATCACGGTCACTAATCATCAACATCAATTATTTCTAATTTTTTATCTAATAAATTCGAGAGTTCAAGATCAAGGGTTCGATTTATGTACAGATTTCAAATTTTGCTTCACATAAAATCCTTCATTCATGCTACTTCAGAGGTGCAATGATGGTTTTGTCGCATTTAGGTTTATTAAATAGCGGAAAAAAACGACGAAACAGGAACATCTCCACTATGAAGCAAATTATTCATGAGTTAATTGCTTATCTGGCGCAGTCGGTTAGGATATTTAGAATTAATAAATTTATTTTGGTTTAAATTGGGACGCATTTTTTTGCGATTGAAATTGCGAAAGTTGAGGTTCTTAAAAAACATTATTTGCAAGTAATTTTTATTACTAAAATCGGTGATGATTAAACCTTGGCTTAAACTCGGGAGGTTTTTCATTATTATATTGAAGATATTAACGTTTTCTTTGTGTATGTTATTCTCATTCACCTAACTAACGTGCCAAAAGCTTTCCTGAGCCCAGATTTATCAAGCTTAAATTATTAAAACCCAGATTAAAGCGCCTTAAAAAAATTATATACAGGGTTATTCACGCTATACGGCACGGAAGTTTACGGTTAAACCGTTTGATTTTTACAAAGTATTATTTGATGAATCCACAGACGCCTACAGGGCGCACATTTTAAAAATATTTTTGTAATGTACAGGGTGTCCCAAAAGCTCTAACAGTATCAAAGTTGTGTTTTTTGAAATGAAAAACCCTATATATTACTGCATTTTTAGATTCTCTGAACAAAATAAGTGTTTGTCTTAATAAGGCTTATAATACCTAAATCTTACGGTTTTTTTAAATAATCCGAATTTTATTTAAATGTAATATAATTTTCATGTGTCAAATACTTTACAATTATTTAAGTTTCTTAATCTGCGTAATTTGTGGTGAAGTGTAACAAGAAATCATATTTTATATCCCAATGATAATAAACTTACAGTGTTATACAGGGTGTCCACAAATTTAAACTAATCAAATAAGAACTTTAAGCGGCTATAACTTGATTAATTTAAATACAACCCCATATTTTTTAACTTACCAGGAATGCAATTTTAATTACCTATCGAATGGTATTAGGATATTATTAACTAAGTTTTTGCCTTTTAACAAAAATACGCCAAATAATCGTTCTGGGCACCATTTGGTGTTTTTTTTCATTAAAATCTCTAAATAACATAGCAACAATAACATAAAAGAAAGGAAAATTATGTACAATAAATTTTCGAAATGTCGACCGTTCATTTCCAGGACACTTGTAAATTCTTTTTCAAAACCACTGCTAACTCTGGACAACATTTGCGGAGTTACAGTTTTAAAAAGCGTCTTTATGCGTATTGTCAAATCGTGTGAAGTTCTCGGAAGCGTATGGTAGACAATTCCTTTTATGTACCCCCACAAAAAGAAATCTAGTGGAGTTAAGTCTGGAGATCCCGGGTGGGCCAATTTTGAAATCCATTTCTGCCAATCCACCTGTTTTGAAAGTTGGCATTTAAAAATTGCCGAATCTCGCAATGATCATGAGGCGGAGCTGCATCCAATTGAAACCACATGTTGGTTCTAATATTTAAAGGGACTTCTTTCTAATAATACTGAAAGATGGCTTATTAGAAACTGGAGAAAACATCAAGCCATTGAGATGTCCTGCAAAAAATAGGGGCAAAACAAATATGGGCCCAAGTATTCCACCCCACACATTAACTGACCACCTATTTTGATTTTTCATGACCCTGTATTCGTACGGATTCGTATCAGAATAATAATGAAAGTTGTGTCTATTCACCAGTCTATTGTTATAAAAAGTACATTGATCACTAAATGACATATTAATCGAAAAACTTTTCATTTTCTGCCATTTTATTCTAAAAAAAAACTAAAACTAAAACTCAGTTCGTTTTCAAAACCATTTCCATAAAGTTCTTGGCAAAGCGAATTTTATAAGAATAAAAGTTTGTGCTTTTTAATAATTCTGGAAATATTTAATTGACTAATGTTAGTACTTTTGTATATTAGATTTTGACTAATATTGGATTTTCGATAACTGAACCAATTAGCCTGAAAACATTTTCTGCATATTCAGTGACAGATTTCCTTGTAATGGGTTTTTTTTATAATTGGACACTCCCACTTTCCTCAAACTGCTCTAACAAGCGCTTAAAACGGCTCTCTTAGGATTATTTCTTTCAGGAACTTTTGAGCATAAACTCTGGAGGCCAAAAAATAAGTTTTATGACATTCTCCAATGGGTTGAAAATCATGTCAATACGCATCTTCTTTTGGATAATTCTTCATTTCACTAAGCAACACAAATAAAATAAATTATTTGACATGTTAAATTAATCAAGTTATAGCCACTTAAAGTTCTTATTGATTAGTTTAAATTTGTGGACACCCTGTATAACATGGCTAAGTTTTTTAGCATTGGGATATAAAATATTAGATTTTGTTTTCACTTCGCTATAAATTACGCTCACATAACTTAAATACTTCTAAAGTATTTGACACGTGAAAATTAGATTAGATTTTGATTAAATGCGTATTATTTAAAAAACCTTAAGATTTAGGTATTATAAACCTTACTAAAACAGACACTTATTTTGCTCCGGGAATCCAAAAATGCAATAATATACAGGGTATTCCATTTAAAAAAACACAAGTTTGATACTTTTAGGGCTTTTGGGACACCCTGTACATTACAAAAATATTTTTAAAATGTGCGCCCGGTGGGCGTCTACCAATTCATAAAGTTAAATTCATTAAAAATCAAACGGTTCAGAAAATTATAGAGAGAATAACCCTGTATATTGATGATTGCTGGTTCCTGAGCATCATCAAAACTACGCAAAAAAAATAATTCTAAACGTTTATAGTAAAATTTCTGAGCTGTTTCCTGTGGAAGTGGTTCAAACATGGCCAAGTATCTGTTTAAACAGCTTTCGTCTCGATTCTATTTAACGATTCTTTTACTTCAGCTAAAGTTGAAAGAAGTAACTGGCGAGTTAGTAAATTAAGTAATAAATCTTCTGGCGAAAAGGACGATTTGGTTTCTTTCCCAATTTTATTTGTGGAGGTTGGCTTCTGGAGTCTTTACAATTAACCAGGAACATTATCAATACTATCGATCCTACCGACTGCGCCAGTTAACTGGTTGTCTTATAAACTACGTTTATTGTTAATTTGTACAAGTTTACTACCTGTACTTTGACTGACTTTTGTAATTTTAAATTATTTTACAATGAAATGATGATTTTTAATAATCGGCGGTGTTTTCTGGCTGCTCATTCAACGGAATCAATGGGTTACTGCCACGTAACTCATGCTAAAGTGGGTACCAAACGGACACCATTTTCTTATCTTTTGGATACTCTCCATTGAATAGCTAGTCTTTTAAGTAAAAAGAATGTCAGCAATATAATGAGGTCTGTACTACAACCGAAATGGAACTCGAGGCAATTTATTAGACTTCTAATAAACTAAAAAGTATTCATTACGTCATAAATCTCCAAGCTATGATTTCCATTGTTATCCCCATTTCCAGACTTAACGGCGTCATCGCCGATAAGAAGATACTGCTTGTTATTTTTTATTGCCCTTGATTCAGATGAATTGTATTTATGCCGAGAGGAAAATCAATAGAGGGGGAGTTTTTGATTGCAAATACTACAGCTAATATAGTGCAGTTTTACGGAAAATCCCTTATAGGCTATCCAAGTTAGATAAAAATATAAAAATAATACATTCTAAAACTGTTTTTCCTATTGCCATTCCAATCGTTTTAAAACTTTTGCTACTTAGAATTAGAAAATTATAAATCCGTTGTGAAACTCTACAAAGTTAGGTCTGTGCCAATCTATTTGGCAGTGACGTCATTATTTGCGACTCCATATTGAAATTTACTCATGTCCGAAACATGTCGTTTCATATTGTGTGGTTGCCAGCTTAGGCGTTTATTCCCGGTGATTGGAAAATATTTGTTTTTGCTGCATCAGCTATTATTGTTATGACACGGTTTCGTAGAAGTTTTAATAACTTTTTTAATTTTTCGTTGTTGATTAAATTAAACATTTGTCATTAGTATTGGTTGATACAAGTGTAGAAATTTAATTTTTTTCTATAAAATTCACATTTGACGAGAGCAGTCGACAATATGGCATTTAAATCACTTGAAGTTGCAAAGTGTTAATTACTTTCTTCAATTTCGTTATTAATTTGCCTCAATTGTGCAGCTCTAGAGTTAATTTCACAGAAACTGCCAACACTCGCCAAGACATCCAATCAGTAACTCTAATAGTAGTAGTAAACATCTTTATTTCTAAAAAAGGCTATCGACCTATCGGTCTTTCTAGCCCTTGTTTAATACATGTAGTCTTAATCTAAATAAAAACAAATATGAAAATTCTCTTATTCTAGGTTAACAATCTTATTAAATAAACTTTCCAATTCTAATGACAAGAAAAAAATTATTTTATTGTCCAGTAGTCAGTTGCGTTTGTAAGTGTTCGAGTAGCGTTGATGTAGGGAAACGGAAGCGGGATTGTCTGGTTGGTCTTGTGAGACAAAGGGGATTCAGTATGGTCCAGTTGTAGGGGTTGTTTGTCCATTTTGTCTGTAGATTGTATGAGTCTTTCCGAAATCTTTGTCATGTTTGTGCGGTTCGTATAGTAGTTGGGTAGTGGGTTGTTAGTGGGTTTGGGGTGTCTTATTCGTGTTATTAGTCTTAGTGCAATTTGTTCTGTTTGTTTGTATATAACGTTTTGTCCTTTCTGTTCCGTTGGTCATGAGTATATGTCCATAGTCTAGCAAGGGTCTACAAATAGCTTTATATATTTTGGTGGCGGTGTGTTTGTGCTAATTCCTCTGTCTTTGTATGTTAGTGATCGGAAGTGTTTTGTTCTCTTTATTGTTTCTGACCTGCTGTTTCGTATGTGTTTAGTGAATTTAAGTTTGTGGTCAATTGTGATTCCAAGGTATTTTAGGTCGTTTTTTGGTTGTGTCGTTTGGCCGTCTGCAGTTATTGTAGGGGAGTCAGCGTTGAGTCTGTGGTTTGTGAGCAGAAGTTGGTTTTTTGACGCGTATGGTGTTAGTCTCCATTTATAAAACCATGTCGTTGTGTTGTTTGTTAGTGTTTGGAGTCTTTGAGCTGCTCTCTCAGTAGTTTTGTCATGTACGATAAGTGCCGTGTCGTCTGCGTATTGTAATATGTTTGCCGATCTGTCGATTTGATTTTTGTCTGGTAAGTTGTATTTGTATATGTCATGGCAGTATTATATATTATTATATTGTAGAGAAACGGTGAGTGCGGGGATCCTTGAGGGAGCCCTGGTTCAGGGGAAAGAGAAAATGACAGTGTTTTGTCAATTCGTACATGTAGTTGTGTGTTTTCTAGTAAGTTCTTTATGGTGTGTAGTAGATATGTTGGTGCGTGAAGTTTGTATAGTTTGTATAGTAAGCCTCTATGCCAGACACTATCAAAAGCTTTGTTAATGTCCATAAACAGGCAAGCTGTCTTTCTGCCAGTTAGGTGGATAGTTTGTATATTGTTGGCCAAAATAAAGAGCGGATGAATAGTCGAGTGATGTTGTTTGCAAACCAAATTGGGTATATATTTTCCAATCACTTTTTCAAGCCGCTGCTTATTATGTATTCAAAAAATTTGCTTAGTACTGGAAGTAGTGTTAATTGGTCTGTAGTTGCTCGCTTGTGTATTGTCCAGTCCATTTTTGGGTATAGGGATTATTAAGCCGTTTTTCCATGTTTTCTGGGATTCTGCCATTTGTGATGCAGTTGTTCAATTCAGTTAGGATCAGTTTGTGACCGTGTTTTTGATATGCGCTAGGGCTTCATCGTACTCTGTGTCTGTGATCAGTTTGTAGGTATAGTTGGTGAGCTGTTAAAATAGTTCAAGTACCAGTCGTTGATCAAGTTCCAGTTGTCATTGTCGAAGTTAGGGTTTGTCGATATGCTGAAGGCCCTTTGATAGTGTCTGGCGAACGCGTCCGCTTTCTCTTTGTCTGTGTAACGTTCTTTTCCGTTTTCGTCAATTGTGTCAGTAGTGCCAGTTTTTTTGTATTGCGCTAGTTTCTAATTTTTCGCCAGTATGTTTTGCCTTTGTCTTTTTGTATTTCTTTACATGTTTCTAGCCATTTGTCTTGGCGGTATTGTCCAATCAAAGTTTTAATGTTTCTGTTAAGTTGGTTCAGTGTCTTTTTTAGGTCGTTATTTTGAGTGTTTGTATATAGTCTGTACAGTTCTCTCTTATGTTTTATTAGTCTCAGTATGTATTTGGGCAGTGTATGGCGGTAGAAACCATTTTTTATTTCCGGGCTAAATTTTCCTATGGCTAGTGAAAGTTGTTGTTGTATAACTCTAATATTATTTCATATTTCCGCGAATTGCAACAATTTGATGAAAGACATACGACATTTAATAGCGTCATTGCCATAAGCTTGGGACAGGCTATAGTTTACAAACCCAACAAATCTTATCTTTTGAATATTCCACACCATCTAACTCCCTACTTTTGTAATGTAACGATTCCACCTTATACATCCCAATTGAGCCATTGTCTGGTGCGATATTTTTGGCTTCTTCGTCCTTCATCAGTTCAGAGTAATAACAGGGCAAAACTCCCTAGACTTTCGCTTTTGTCCTGGTTTACTTTGTCATCGTTCCACGAATAGTCGGAAGGGGAAAAAGATAACAGATAAGCAGACATACAAATAGTTTTTTGAAAGTTTCGGGGCGCCATCCAGTCGTTTACTTGGCCAGAATCCGGGGCGCCTGGATTTTCGTCTGCTGCCTTCAAGACGGAAAACCACTTCAATTTGTGCTCTATATTCCACTAATCTTTTCTTTACGGCCGATTATTTACATCACAGAAGCACATCATTACATTCGAATTTGGTTTTACACAGAACGGAAGTTGTTTCCTATTTATATCATCCGATGTTGTTACAGCATTAAAGCAAACCTAATTCTGAAACTTAAACTACGCCTTTTCCCCAATTTTTTTGCCAATAAATTATGCCAATTATTGTAGGTCAATAGGTATGAGAGTAAAGCGTTGAATTGAGCTGTGATCGGATGGCGAACAATTTTTGTTTTGGGAGCATTTTTGTTTTTGGGGATATTGTTATTGCCTACAATAACGATGTTGGCTGCGATTTTCGAAGTGAATTAACAAGGAATTAAAGGCAAAGTCAACGATGGCCAAGAAGATGACCTTCAGAATCGGGCAATAAATCGAGTAAAAGTGCAAAGTGTAATACCGGCATTAGAAATTAATGAAGGATGTGAATTTTTCAAAAGAAGGTTTTTCCTTGTGAGACTGCCGACGTTTTTCGCGTTCAATAATGCCAGAGAAACGAAAAATCTCCTAAAGTTTCCCACTGTTTTCTTGCATGCATGCAGCAATAGAAAAGCAACACTAACATTAGCAGAACTAGAAACTCATGGAAATATTTTCTATAAAAACGTCCAATTTCCAGTACAATTTCAACGTAAACTTAGTAATTGATTAGTGGGCGATTACGTCGTTTTAAAACCGTTTTACACCGATCTGAATCCCCAATCGAAAACATAATAAAACCATAGAGAAACGGCAAGCATTTGCAGAGAAAGAGCTGAATCGCTAGGCAACGCTTCTGTTAGGGATTGTCGGATTTGTGCCCGGATTCAAAACGCAATAAAGAAGATTTTCTTGTCGAGAGGAGACTCAAGAGCCCCTCGTGACTCATATATTCCTCGTTCTCAGATTTATGAACTGATCAAGGCTGCGAATTGTGTCAATATGGAGCGACTGGATGTTATTAACAGTCTGATGAACTTGCAAGTGTTTAGGGGCATTTAAGTCGTTGTTTGTCATTACTCTAACAGCATTCTTCAACTACTCGAGTTTGAATCAGAACAGCGAAAGAGATTAGCAGGAGCCGAATAAAAGTAACATGAAATAGTAAAGCGAATAAAGTTGAATGGGGTTGAGAAAAATGCAGGAGCAGCAAAAAACACGATTAAAACCAGTAAAATCTAAAGGAAATTTGGAGGAGAACACAATCTGCACCAATATTTCTTGAAAACTCACTATTTTCAAGATTCATATATTCATTTCACTTATTTTAGTTTACCAACAAACAACAATTCATAAAAGAAGTTTTAAATTTCAATAATTATCCAAATTTCTTTATTGACTAATGCTTTAACAAAATTGAAAGTCGCAATTAAAACAAAATGAAAACAAACTTATTACAAAACAATTTATTCGATTTATTCAGATAAAAGTAAACGAGTATGTATCGAAGCAAGTAAACAGAAAATACAATTAGATGCAAAATTCTAAAAACAAAACTTCATGACAAAATACAAAATACAACAAACTACTTAACAGTAAAAAAACACTTATTTACAATTACATAGAACAAAACGACATAGACTGCTGCATATTTGTAGAGACTAAAACTAAACTAGGACAGACACCAACGTACAGAAATTGGCAGTATATCTGTATACATAGAAATACCATTAATCATGCCAAGGGCGGGGTCGTAGCTCTCCTAAAACCAAAATTTAAACTTGGAAGAGCAAATTCTCCTTTCCTCCACCACCCTCTGAACGACTGCATACATTTTACGATACCCTACCTAAATGACCTGATACACATATTTCTGACATACATACACCCACACTCCAACTTAGAACAAAACATATTGACCAAAGCAAGCATCTATAAACATGCAATAATTATAGGCGACTTTAATCTGAACAAAAACAAAACGAAAAAACTTAAAAGATTTCTACAAAATTCGGACTTTATAAAACAGCACACCCCACCAACTTTTCTGATGCCCGCAAACCCAGACTCAACACCAGACGTTCTACTGCACTCAAGAAACTTAAGAAACACCATCAACAACATAAACTTAACCAACGAACTTGGATCCGACCACCTGGCTATTACGTTTAAACATAGACTCACAACATACGCAACCTACCTCCAGTACACCTCCTATAGAGAAAAAGTTAAACCTAACAAAGACTGGCATAGACAAAGTGAAACAACATATACAAGACTACATTCAATCGCAGCACAGCCCATTTCAATAGAAACCATACAACAACAACTTTTACTAGCCATAGGAAAATTTAGCCCGGAAATAAAAATGCTCTCTACAGACAGACACTACCCAAATTCATACTGAGACTCATAAAACAAAAGAGAGAACTGTACAGACTATATACAACAATCAAAATAATGACCTAAAAAGACACTGAATCAACTCACAGAAACATTAAAACCTTGATTGGACAATACCGACAAGACAAATGGCTAGAAACATGTAAAGAAATACAAAAAGACAAAGGCAAACCATACTGGCGAAAAATTAAGAAACTAGCGCAATACAAAAAAACTAACACTACTGACACAATTGACGAAAACGGAACAGAACGTTACACAGACAAAGAGAAGGCTGACGCGTTCGCCAGACACTATCAAAGGGCCTTCAGCATATCGACAGACCCTAACTTCGACAATGACAACTGGAACTTGATCAAGGACTGGTACTTGAACTATTTTAACAGCTCACCAAACTATACATACAAACTGATCACAGACACAGAGTACGATGAAGCCCTAACGCATATCAAAAACACAGCACCGGGAAAGGATAAAATAAAGCAAAACTCCTGAAAAGCCTAACTCAAGAAACACACAAACTGATCCTAACTGAATTGAACAACTGCATCAGAAATAACAAAATTCCAAAAACATGGAAAAACGGCTTAATAATCCCTATACCTAAAAATGGCCTGGAAAATACACTACCGAGCAATTACAGACCAATTACATTGCTACCAGTACTTAGCAAGGTTTTTGAGTACATAATAAGGCAGCGACTGGGAAAACTGGTCGGAAAGTACATACCATCGTATCAGTTCGGATCCAAACATCAGCACTCGACTATTCACCCACTCTTCACTCTGTCTAACAATATACAAAACAATCCACCTAACTGACAGAAAGACAGCTTGCCTGTTTATGGACATTAACAAATCTTTTGATAGTGTCTGGCATAGAGGCTTACTAGACAAACTATACAAACTACACACACCAACATATCTCCTACACACCATAAAGAACTTACTAGAAAAACAGACAACTACAAGTACGAATTGACAAAACACTGTCATTTTTTTTCCCCTGACTAAGGGCTCCCTCAAGGATCCCAGTTCTCACCGTTTCTCTACAATATATATTGCCATGACATATACAATTACAACTTACCAGACAAAAATCAAATCGACAGATCGGCATACATATTACAATACGCAGACGACACGGCACTTATTGTACATGACAAAACTACTGAGAGAGCAGCTCAAAGACTCCAAACACTAACAAACAACACAATGAAATGGTTTCGAGAACAAAGATTTCGGAAAGACTCATACATTTACAGGCAAAATGGACAAAACAACCCCTACAACGGGACCATACTGAATCCCCTTTGTCTTACAAGACCAACGAGACAATCCCGCTTCCGTTTCCCGACATCAACGCTACTCGAACACTTACAAACGCACCTGACTACTGGATGTGACACGATTCCTGATGTGTGCTATGTTTATAACTGGAAATATAACTGGTCTTCAACTATGAGGCGAAACAACAAAGAGAAACAAACAGTGACTGCAATTTTTCCCCAAAAACTCAAAATTTTTGGAAAAAATTGGATTCGGATAAGAACTTTTCAAAGCTGCATGGCCTGCGTAATACTGATGGCAATCGACACTTAAAGCAGCGATAGAGAGATGATCCAAAGCAATTCGAAATGCAGGAAATTAAGTCATGCATTAGCGGTACTCGAAAATCAATTATTTGCCGGTTTACTCTCTTTATGCCTTTTCGAGTCGCCGACACACAAACATCGGCGGCATTGTGTCGGCGTAACTCAATTTGCGACCGGGCTTCCCAGACTCGGTCGTCCCATCTTTTGGGGGGTTTCGCTTTCCATTAGTGGAGTCGCAAATTTAATTGAAATTGATTTTATTACATAAATTGCATTTGACTTTAAGTTGTTTGGCTCGCGATGTAATTTCAAGCGGGGTGGTGATTCCAATCGGCCAAACCGAGCTAAGGAAATCAGTCTGTTGTCTAGTAGCAATTTCCATAACTTAGAAAGCTGAAAATGCCCACATTTTTTTTGGGAAATATATTCCCCCCATGAAATGTTTCCTCGGCGGACGCAAAAGATGGCAACAATAATTGATGGATACTTTGGGAGGGAAGTTTGATTGACCGCTTTGTTTGTTGACCTATTTGGCATCTGATGTAGTTTGGAGAGTTGAAGACCTTTAACCCAACATAAGCTATATTTTGTTGAGAAATTGAAACGAACGTTTTTCTCAAGGTTTCATTCAATTCTTAGGAAAAAATTTCCTTATGCGCATTATACTACGCCATTTCCCTTGATTTATTGGCCAATAAATAACGAAGGTCACCTCTTTGGCAGTCATCGACATTTCACTTGGATTTTTCTCACAATAAATTGGTGCAGTTCTTCTTCTTCCTTTTTTTCTTAGGCATTGTGCCTGTTTTTCATTAGCTTACCGGCCTCATCGTGGCGGCGATTCTATCGATGATGAGGCCCAACTTTTGGCCCATCTTTTTGGTGGTCTTCCCGGGTGTCTTTTGCCCAGGGGGATTCCGTCTCGCACTATTTTTGGTAGCCGATCTTCATCAATGCGGTCGACGTGAGCGTTCCATTCTTTCCTTCTGGTCTTGGTGAATTTGATTATGTCCTGGATGTCGCATTTGTTCCTGATTTATCCACTAGGTATTCTGTCGTGGAGAGTTACACCTGCTATCGTCCTTAGTGCCTTCAACTCGGTTAGCCCTCATCTCGGTTACTCTGAGCCTTTGTTTTGTTTTGCCCGTCTCAGCTCTAATTTCGCTCGCGTAGGTCAGTGTTGGTCTGACTATGCTTTTCTAGGTTCTGACTTTATTCGTTACCGATATGTATTTGTTCCGCCATATGACGTCTCAAAGGCAACCCGATACTATGGCGCCCTTGTACGATTGTTTCATTACCTCTCTGTTCAGGTCACGTGCGCTAGATAGTTGTCTAAACGCCTAGATAGTTGTAAGACATTACTTCCAACATCGATTTCCAGTTTGCACCTTTGAGGTTCCTTTGATATTGTCAGGCATTTTGTTTTCTCCTTAGATACTTCCATGTTGACGTTTTTTGCTGTTGTTATGAATTGGAATAGGAGCCTTTGGAGGTCGTCTTCGCTGCTGGCAATCAGGACCGCATCATCTGCATAGCATATCACGTTCACACTGCTTCCTCCCATTCTGTATCCGTTCTTGGATTTGACGCTGTCGATAATTTTGTCCATTATGATGTTGAACAGCATAGGGCTTAGCGAATCCCCTTGACGTATTCCGGACCTTGTTGGGATTTCTGCTGTTATGTCGCCACCTGCTTTAATACATGTTGTTGTATCTTGGTATAGGTGTTGAATCAGATTAGATAGCGGTATGGAGACTTCCTTTTCAGTGAGGATTGCTATACGTCCTCAAGCCTCACACGGTCGAATGCTTTAGAAAGATCAACGAAACACATGAAGGCCTAAGAATTGTATTCTATCGATTTTTCAACTATTTGTTGTATGACAAATATGGCGTCGGAATCCCATCTGTTCTTTATTATGTTCCAGCTCCAACTTGAGCTTGTTAAGAGTGACTTTGTTATAAGTTTCAAGACGGAGCTGAGCAAAGTGATTCCTCGATAGTTTTCGGATAGTTTTTTGTCGCCCTTTTTATGCATCGGTCTGGTGATACTAGTCTTCATTTCCTTAGGGATTTCCTGGTTGTAAAATATTTTTTGGGTGAGTACAGTCAGCTCTGATATTAGATCGGCGCCTCCATACTTTAGCAGTTCGTTTGGTATATCGTCTGGACCTGGTGCCTTTCTCCCCCTCAGATTTTTCAATGCTCTCTCGATGTCTTCTGTATCTATTATGATAGTATTATTCTCTATCTGTCTGTCAGTGTGATCGCCGCCTGTTGGTATTTGATCGTACATATTTATGAATGTTCATACCAGTCTTCTGTGCTTATTTAACAGGTGGTGAAGTTTTCACTTATATCTTTCCTTTGGTTCCGAATCATTTTCCATACTTTGTTCTGTACTCCGGTTTATGTCATGTCCTAAGTCTTTGGTAAATCTTTCCCAGTGTTCTTCTTTAATTTCGCGGATTCTTGCGTTGGTTTTGTTACGTGTTTCCTTATATTTAGTGTAGTCCGATGGCGTTTGTGAGGAATTATATTTCAGGTACGCTTCTTTCTTTAACTGACTTAGTATCTTCACTTCATTTGTAAACCAAGGGGTTTTTGTGTTGTTGGTTCCCGTCGTAACTGTCCTTGTGCCGCATGCTTCCTTTGATGCAGATGTGATGTTTGCCTTTAGCTTTGCCCATGCATCGTTCACCGAGTCAGTTAGGTGAATCTTGTTGGTATTAATTTTTTTCTTGAGTCTTCTGACATAGAGGTCTTGTGTGCTTTCTGTCTTCAGGCTCTCTATATTCAGCTTTTTTCGTTTAGCTGGATGTCGTTGCAGTTTCCTCTTCTTAGAGTGGGTCATCCTAAGCCACATAGCACTAGACTGTGGTCACTGCTGATATTTGCAGAGTTTAACGTTCTTACATCCAGTATTTGCGTTGGTAATATGCTGCGACTAGTGATAATATAATCTAATACTGATATCTGGCTTCAGGTATTTTGCCAGGTTGTTTCATATTTATCAGCGTGGTTGAGGAATGTGTTGTTAATTCTTGAGTTTGATTCTTAAGATTAATCTTACGCTTGTTATATGTAGAGTGTCATTTGGTAGTTTAAAAGTTACGGTGATTATTCTTTCGTTGATTTTCGATATGTTTTCGATGTTAGCATGGAACCTTTGGTGTATGAGTATTCCCACACCCTCCTTAGCTCTATCTTCTTTGTTTTTTCCGCTATAGGCAAGGATGTATTTGCCATAGTTACGGGTTCCTTTTCCTTTTTCCTTTGTCTCCGATAGAGCACATAGTTTTATTTGCCATGAATCGTTTAATCCTTGTTCGTTGCGGGGGTCGCTATCAGTTTGATCCGTACTGTTCCGAGGCTATTGCTATTACTTTGAGCGGTGTGCATTTTTTCCGAAGGGTAGGTTGCTAACTTGACCCTTCAACCCGCCTCCTTTACCCGGGCTTGGGATCGGCATCAACTCCGACCAGTCTACTCGATCCATCTGGCCTTGGTTAAAGGTGTTAACATACATTTCAATACTCTAATTCTGTTGTGTTGTGTTGGTCACGATGCATAGGTCATAGTATGTGACCCAAGAGCCAAATTCTTCGCTAATGTCTTCAAAGAAGCGATAATTTTCTTTATTAATTTGGTAAACTTATTCCATACAACACAGACTTTCAACATCTGAAACACAATGAAAGAAAAAAATATCCTAACTGGTAATTCCTTGTCGACAATAAATCGTACGACTTATCGACCGCAGCCTGTTCCACGCTTTACGCTCATATGTGGTGATCTTCAGCAATAGGCCCAATTTAGTGACCAATAAATCGGGGCAAAGTGCGTAGTGTAATACCGCCATTATTGATTAGTATTAATATTTGTGGAAAAATCGCTGAATAATTCAGGATTTTCGTAGATGCCAAGCGGTAAAAAATGCATCCAGAACTGCAATATTTGAATATCTTCAGAACAATATGCGTACAATTTTGAGACACTCAGTATCTTAAAGACCTTTTACTAAAGCAACATCAAGTTGAAAAAATATTTCAATCAATTCAGTGCTTTAAATTTTAGGACAGTGTTTTACGTTCCAAAAAAAAAATGTCCGCAAATGTTTCGTTTTCAAAATACAGGGTGTCAAAGTTTGAAATTACATTATCAAGATCATAGAAAAGTAAAGGCGTTTTTTTCATACTTTTGCAAATAACGAGAAACCGTGACAGATACGAAAAAATGTTCGGATCAAAAAGTTTTGAAATTGGTCAAGGAATTTGGGGGGAAAGTCTGTTGTCGAACTTTAGTGGTGCGCCAACAAAGCTGGGGATGGTAAAAATGTGGATGGTTTATGTGTTTCAGATGTTGAAAATCTGTGTTGTCTGCAATAATGGCCTTCAATAGTTGGTCCACTTTATTGGCCAATAAATCGGGCGTAGTGTAGTACCGGCATTAACTAGCTATACTCAAATCCAACATATTATTAGGAATAGGAAGCGTTTCGATCAGAAATATTCACTCGAGCCGTACACAAGATTTTCGATCATTGCCGATGAAGAAAATCGTTTTTATTCTGAATTTCCAGGCCGCATTTTCCCAATGCGAACATTCCCTATATAAGCAGCTTATAAATTCCCTAAACAAATTGCAAACGATCGCCGCCATCCAAAACCTCCGCTATGAATATCGTTTGAAGTGGCTAAAACATAATACCCCAAAAAGGCCTGTCAGGACTATAATAGATTCCTGCTTGTATCATAATGGTCTTTGGCAAAACTGCTTAGCCGAGCAGATCCCGTTAATGGCCTGATTAAGAGATTGTCGAGGACTAATGGACGTTTTCCCCCTTCTTGCTTTAAAATTTAAAAGGTGTACTAGTTTGCATGCTGATGAGCGATGTTTAGTGACAATGGATATTTTGAAAGCTCGATAAGTTATTTCGTATTTGATTTAATCAGTTCTTTATATTGGCTTTTGCAACCATTACTTCAAAAAATTATTTGAGAATTTCAGTGCTTTAAATTTGGCCTAATTTTGGAAAAAAATATTTAACAACTTTATAATGCAGAACAGGTTTTACTGAGTCGCTTTCGTAACAGTGGTTGTTTTAGAAATTTCATATTTTTACTGAAAATCAAATATTCCTTTTATTGGGTACTATACAGGATTAAGATCTGGGCTATTAGGAGGCCACAGATTGCGACTCAATAATTTTCTTGCAATAAGCGACGTATGTAAATTTGCTTGAAATTATTATTTTCACAACCCTTTTCAGTCTTGCAAGCTTCAAATCCAGTGCGTGTGTCTTTTGAATCATTTTGCTCTGATATGATACCAATAACAAAAATTCTTAGCTCAGAAATTTCCAATAAAACTATTAACGGATTCTCAAAATGCAACAGAAGACGTTTAGGAACATTTCGAACAGCTTGATTTCGGATAAATGCCAAATTTTTGCAAATATTTTTCTCAACTTCCAAATTTTCTCAAACATTTCTTTCCACCTTATGTACTCTCCCTTTATCCACTCTGGCAAAAGTTTTCGCATTGTTAAATTCAAATCTATCCTTCAAATAGTGCTTTCAATTTCTTCAGCTCAAATCTTTTTTATTATCTGATTATCTTAAAGATTTATTATCTGAAGAGATTCTTTGCGAAATTATGAAAATTATAATTATAATTTGTAAAATTCAGATGCCTTTATCGATTAAATATAAGCAAGAAAACACCACAAACAGCCAAAATAACCACTCTAGAATGGGAAAATCATGAACAATGATATTCAGACTATGAAGGCTTTCACGGCCAATCAAATCACATATAGAAATGTTTTTCGGGATTTGAAGCCGTGGTCCATGGGAATTTCTTCCTGACGTTTCGTCCACAACTGCGATGGACATTATCAAAGGAGATAAGGCATAGGGCGAAGTGATCTCACGTGCGTTCCGACTAAGACTGGTTCAACTACTGGATTCTTTGTCGTATTTATGCGGTCCGGCCATGTGAGCTCATGCGTGAGGAGTGAGAGGCGATTCAATGGTTTTCCAACGCGTTTCCAATCTGGATTAAGGACCGTGACTTCTTCTTTCCCGTTAAAATTGCTGTTATGTTTGAAGATCTCAATAGCCTCTCTGGTTAGTGTCGGATTTCAACGGTATTGTTGAGATTGGTGCAAAATGTCCACTTCATCGAAACGTATTTGGTGGCCGTCTAGAAGTGCGTGTTCCGCTACTACTGATTTTTCTGTTTGTCCTAATCTGCAACTTCTTTTATGTTCAGTGATCCTCGTGTTTTCACTACGTTTTGTGGTGCCGATATATCCTCTGCCACAACTACTGCAGCAACAAATAGCCAATTACTTTATGGAGAAATTTGAGATAGACGCTCTGGACACATCCGCGAGGAAACCTAAGTGTTGGTTTCGATATGTTGATGACAGTTTCGTTGGGGCCATGTTTGGTTGAACTTAAAGACTTCCTGAGGCACCTCAACTCAATCAACACAAAAATACAGTTCACTATGGAAGTGGAGAAGGATGGGCGACTGCCATTTTTAGATGTCTTGGTAACCAGAAAAACCAACGGAAAGCTGGCCCACACGGTGTACAGAAAACCGACACATACCGACCGGTACCTGCACAGTGGATCAAACCATCATCTCAGTCAAAAGAGAGGAATCATTAAAAGCCTCACCGAAAGAGCCAGAAGAATTTGCGAACCATATGAGTTAGAAAGAGAATTGAAACACCTAGAAAGAGCCTTTGGTTGGAATGGATACAGCAAGAACGAGTTTAATAGAGCAATTCGACCAAGAAACAGTGGAGGTCGTCCTGAGGAAACAGATATGCATGATGAGCGCAAGGGTTGGGCTTGCCTCCCATACATACATGGAACCCGAAAAACATTTCTATATGTAACAGTCATATTGCTAAAACGTGTTTGTCGATAGTTTTGTAGTTTTACTAAGGTCTGCTTTTAATATCAAGAATATTAAGCGATTTTGAATGAGGCGCAAATGAATGCAGCAATTGTCGAAATTTCTCCAACTTCAGCCCTCAAATCACAATCCTGTTTTTTCGATTTTGTCAGAAATCCAGATAAACAAGCCACAAAATTATTCATAGTGAAAAGTCTGTTTGAATTATTTTGGCAAGTTTTTTGCAAGAGTTATGCAAAACCTACCGACTAAATACAAAATTTTTAAGGTCTTGATGCTGCTGGAATTGGTTCATTGAACACAGTTCTTTCAACTTTCGCTGTTTTTATGTTGATTTTGGGCTGTCTCTGGCATGAACATGAATTGGAAATAGTTCCTGCTGCTAACAAAGCTGTAAATGGTTTCTCGAAAAAATTCACTTCTATCTTCAAAAATAACCAGCAAAAAAATACATCTGGCTACTAAACACTACTAAACAGTTACCCGTGACAGAGACAAGGAGCAAACAAGACAGACCATTAAAAAATTTTAGTTTGAAGCGTGATTTTTGCGCTGATTGGGGCCTTTTTATATCTTCTTGTCATCCTATTTCATCGCATCAACTATAAAGCTTCCACCTCACACAGACAACTGATTTTCCATCTAACGAAATCTCGCTTTAGTGGAATAAATATTCAAAATTAATGTTTGCAGTTATGAAACTCTAATCATCTAAAAGTCATGCACTAATTATCAGCATCCATCACATTCAGTCACAAGAGAAATGCTTGACGTGCTCGAAGTCCCAAAGTTTCGTCATTAATTTCAGTTAGCTGAAAACATCATCAACGCATAATCGGATTAATTTCTTTGCAATTTTCATTTTGTTACCAAACAATTGGAAGCAATCAGCAAAGAAGGTGGTCGTTTTTCCGATGTTTTCATTATTTTATATGTGAAATTTTCCAATTATTTTCGCACATGTTGTGGACTTGGAAATTGACATATAAAGGGGGAACTTTTATTGCATTTTGAACCATAGAAAATATATTAAATCTAATTGGGATATTTTTAGAATTTGATTCCAGATCTTTTCAAAATTCATTGATCCAAATATGTCGAACGGGCTTTACACGTTTCCACACTTTTTGGGTCAACTATCATGTTATCGAGGAAAACACTAAACTGATAATTTTAAAAAATGTAGTGGATTTTTTGAAATCATTTGTTCATTTGACTTCATTTCTATTAACTAGCTTCTAGTCTACTAAGCAAAAAAATGCAACTTTCCAGATAAATTCGATATTTTGCAGGAAATGTGGAAAGCGTTTCTTATTGCAAATTTTTAAACAATTTTATGCTAATTCAGAGCTATATTGCATAATTTGCGCTTAAAATTAACATTTTTCTTAGTCTTCATTGCAAATATATAAATAAAGAAACGGATTTACAGGATTCGGTGGTTATTTAAAAATTAGCAGGTTCAATTTGAGTCCTGATTAAACATTTGAAAATATGATAATTAAGTAACAAATTGAAATATGATAATTAAGAAAATCTTCTCATATAACTCCGACATCCACTCAAAAGCCAAGATTCTATTAGGAATGTGAAACTATATTCAAAAAAGCATTTGGAATATCCAATATATTTAGTGTCCTAATGGACCTTCTATGTCCTAATGGATCTAGTGAAAATACCAGTTTTTAAGGCTGGATTCTACTGAATTTTGCCAACGAGCCAAAACCCGGCAAACAGGAAAAATCTTCCTGATTTTTTACATTCTGCTACTTCTAAAAAGTACAATGCCTTATTTAACGACTTCTCAATCATTTTACATTAATCTGCTCTCCGAATTCTAAATGCTGCTTCTCTAAAGATATTTTTCCTATTTTCTTTGCCAGTGAACTTTCTTAATAAAGCCCCGATGAAATCAAAGACGTTGAACAGCTGAGAAGAGGAGGCGATATTAAACACCGATATGAAGAGCTTCTGGCTTGTGTGCTCAGGAGATGGACTGGCTTGTTGACTTGTCAAATATTTACTAGCCCCCGAGAACATGAACCAATATGCAGCCATCCAAAGGAAAGAGACCCTGCGGGGGTCAAATCGTTTTGTATGTTTGAACTGACTCATATTAAAAGTGGAATATTGCGCTAATCTGACCACCCATTCGGATGGCGATTGCAAACTTACTTGCGATCAATATAATGAAGGAAATACATAAAGTAGAAGTTTTCTATTGCAGAAACATGATTTCTCCATGATTAAATTACCCGTGATACGTCTTGTCACAGCACGATACCCCCATTGAAAGTCGTTGCATTGTAAAATTCAATCACTTTATGGAAAAAGTGAAAAACCTCAACCGGGAAAATGCCTTTTGTAACCTACACCATCCATTAACATGATTACATTCTTTGTGTTTCCTGCGTAGGATTGTATCTCTAACCACAATGGGGTTGAAAAACATATTCTTGAGACGTTTGCAGGATTAAATCGTTATACGGTAGTTTTACTGTTTTTTTATTTTTCCTCTTTTGAGCCAATGAGAGATTGATAAAAACGATTTTTAGACTCTTTTGGTTGGTACAAATTAATGAGTTTTAAGGATAGTTTACCAAAAAAATGCTAAAGTTAGAAATTCGAATTGAAAAATGATTCGAGTTTTAGTAGCAGTTCTGCTGCCTAGAATATAGAAAAGAACATTTTAAAGTTTGATCGAAATAGTCGGTAAAAATGTTCTCTTTTGCCATTTTAAGGAGTGTAGTTTCAGCTACTACCTTAGGGGTAGTTCTGCGATACAATTTTAATTATACCATTATTACTCCCAATTTTCTACAATGTGTGAATAAAATCTGCAAGTAATAAATATAAAGAAACCAGTTATGAGCCATGCATAGAAGAACAGGAAAAGAAGTGATTGAAAAATAAGCAAACAGAATTTATGCTAGCACAAAGAACATTAATGATGACAAAATGATATACACATTTTGCCGGTTCAGGCCTAAATCTTCAAAAAATTTCCATTTTCGTTTGGGTGTTTGTTTAATACTAAATTTGTATGCAACATGAGTCAGACGGTACCTGATTTTGATAAAGGATTACTTCTGTACAGGTTGTCCCAACGATAAAGTAAAGTACTTTTACGCTCATCCAGTATTATTTGATTGAAAATTCTATTGTCATATTGTAAAGGTACTAAACGCGCATATTATTACTTAAAAATACCAATTAACTACGAATTTAAACAGTAAAAACGCATAGAAACTACTCTCCAAGAATTCAATTCCAGAGCTGTGGAAAAATTTACTCACCTTTGCAGTTAATATTCAAAAACAAACATAAATAATTAAAACATGAATACAAAACCAACTAACAAAGTTACAGAGTGTTATAAACTTTCTCACTTTCCGATTAATTCGGATGCTCAACTTGAAAACCTGAACCAAATAATAATTCAAAAGAAATTCCTGGGTTCCAGTCAATTTTATTGTTATTACTTAAATATTTACAAATACGTTTCGATGTCTTTCTCCACCATCATCAGTTTGTATGTATGGCTGTTTCCACCTTCACCTTTGGCAAGCCATTCTGATTCCAAGAAAAATCAGGAAAGTATACACAACAAATAATAAACTACAAGATTTTTCCACTCATTTTATTTTGGCTAATATGTTGTGTGGGTGAAGGAAAATCAGCACCCTTGAACATGAAAAATGTGACTTCAATGCACTTTTTGTGTTTTTTTCCGAGACCCTTATGTGTCCTTAAGGGTTTGAATGCGGAGTGGCTTGAAAAGAAACAAATGTTCAAGAAACGGTCACCGTTCACTGATTGTGACCATCAATCTGGAAGGGTGAAATAGAGTCCGTTTCTTACCCATGCTGTGAAACTCAAAAGAAAGTAGCAAAAAAGCAAAAGAACACAAATTCAAGAAGGGGAATTTTCTGCTGATTTAGAACAGTTTGTCTTGGCAACGTTTAAAAGTTGATTAAAGAAGTGAGTACATTAAGATTTAAAGCCGTATAAACGACAATTTAGATAAGGTCTCCCTTCATCCCCAAATCCATTCCTGTTCGCACCAGATTAAAACTTTCCTCTTTCAATTACCTTTTGTCTTTTCGAGACTTCCGTTTGAGTTTTTCGATTTGATGGCCAGCTCCGATAACAACGTGGAAAATCTTTAAATGGGCAATATTACTGATGGTGGAACCTGCAATTATCCATTCATATTTTTTCCTTTTCGACTTATAGCTTTTAAATAACGTTATAAAGGGCCTATAGAAAAATAAATGACATATTGCCAGCGGATATTTTGTACTAATGACATCCTTTTCCAGTAGGGGCGTCTGCACAAAAGCTTATCTTTCGTTTTGCTGTTGCATTGACACTGCCAAAGCTGAAAATCGATAATATAATAGGCCAGTTTTAATAGGGGATGTCAGCCAAGGCAAAATATGCACATATTTTTTATTTATTTGTGTTTGGGGCAGCTATACGTTGTTCAAGTTGAACTTTGTTGGCTATTTGAATGTTAACTCTATTGAAAAAAGCCGCAAAGTAAACAAAAAGGGCACATGCAAAAGATCTGCCTCCTAGAACTCCGGATCTGAATAAAATGGATTTTAATTTGTTTTCCTGATAAAAAACCAGTTCACCAGTCGACAAATATAATAACCTATCGACTCACTTTACAGCCAAATTTTGTTTAAATTGGGCCACCCAATCGTGCTCTATGCGCTCCTGCAAACACCCGCGCAACTCTCCGCTTCCTCCTTGCCCCGTTGAAGCAAAGCCGTGATTTAATTGAAAATTTCGCTGCATCTAGTCCAGCACCCACCGCGTCGTTGAATTTGGTTTCTTGATGGGAGAGATATTTTGAGGCCAATTACTTTTTAGTCTGAGCTAATGGCAACTCTAAGAGAGCATCTAAAGAATTTTCCAATATTTGAAGACACCGACAACTAAATGCAGAACTACCAGCTTCAGTGCATGCTTGAAGTCCATTGTGGCCAGAAAATTGAGGAAATCGATAATTCCTCATTTATGCTTAGCATGGCGGACGATACAACCCATGTTGCTGCTAAATCCTAGGAAGTTGTTTCGAGAAATGTGAGCGTTGGCAAACTAATTGATCATCTTTGGAACTACTTAATTCATGAAAGAGGTGATGTATATACAGCACTCTATAAACTAAATTTAACAGTTTTAGATCCTTTAATTCAAAATTATGCAAGCCTTCAAGAATTAATTTACAATTTAAATTTGACTATGTTCAAAAAACTGATCACACAAATAAGCAAGTACGTGTAATTTTTGCGAGTTTTAAAGGATTTTTAATTATTCACACCAACGTCTAGAATCTCTGAACAAGATTGTGAACAGAAGGAATCCTCAGGGTTCTAGAAGCCATAGGAATTTTAATAAACATTGGAGAAATTCGTTTTTTTGTTTCTGTTTATCATGGCGGACGATACAACGGATATTTTGAGGAATTTTCGAAAATCTGCTCGAATCAGGTGTGCTTCTATTAATTTGTAAAATTTCCTATAAAAAACTCAGTTTCTTGACGAAAAATCCTTCCGAAAATTGGAGAAGCCTAACATTTATTTTATAGGAGAATCTGTTTCATTTAACATACACATCCTGTATAGGAAAATCACTTTAAACCTTTCTCCGAATACTAAAAGCCCAGCCACACTTTTTGCTTGTACCTACTCGAAACTGTGAGCACTCAATCGGCGTTTGATGCAAATTGCTCGGGAAGGGGAATGGAAGCTTTCCAAACGAACAAGTCTATATTGTTTTTCGAATGGGTTGAAAACTTCCACTGCTGCTGAATATTTGCCAGTTGATTCTTGTCGCATGTGGAAACGCAAAAATTATCCAAGTCACAGGAAAAAGTCCGTCTTTATTCCATCCGTCGATGCGGCTTTAGCCATGGTTTAGCTGATTTCCCCAGGGATCGAATGAATGGTATCGCGCGGTCACACTTGAATGGGCTCGGAAAGACCCGTTCGCATCATTTCCTGATGGATTACGCGGAGATTCACAGAGAAACGTCGCTGATTGACGGACACCCTTAATCGCCTTTCTTGCACGCTCGGTTTGCTCGATATATGATTTTCTTTATATCGTTTTAATGGACAGAGAAATAAATGGTTGAAACACTTGATCATCATCATCTCCATAATGCTGATCCTTCGAATCCGCAAAATTAATTTCGCAATAAAGGCCTCATCCCTGTTCAAATATGTGCTCTGGAGGGGTAGTCGATAATTATGCACCGGCCCGAAGTGTATTACACCGAGTGTTTTAATAAAGATCCATGGTGGGAGGGTCGACAACTGTAATAAAACATTTTGTAGCAATCAGAGGGACAGTGTCGTACATCCAATTATTTTACTATCCCTTATTCTACTGTAAAAGTCGGTTTTTTAATACTGCTTTTGCCATGAGTATAAATGGAAAATCTTAATAATCCAATTTTTTCCATGAGTGCTGGACTAAAAGGCAGTTAAAGAGATTCTATAGTTTTAAAGAAGCGTCTTAAAAATAAGCCTTTGGAAGCTATAAGACTTTTTTTGCTTTTTCTGATTTTTTGCTCAGAGACTACTGCACAAAATTTATTCTTAATTTTGTCTTAATTTTTAGTTTCTCAAGCAAATTTATTTGCGAAAACGAATTAGGATATTTCTAATTTAGCAAAATATTCTATTAATGGGCAGTTTCAGCTGCAAACAAGCTGCTTTTTTAAAGAGATGTTTTAAAAACAAGCCTTTGGAAGCTCTTAGATTTTATTTGCTTTTTCTGACATTTAACTCAGAGATTACTGCACAAGAAGTTATACTGTTAGATTCAAAAGAATTAGGAATATTTATAAGGCCAGATTGAATGATGATTACTAATTATTTATGTTATTTATTAATTTTATAATATTTTCAACCCATTCCTACTAATTCCAGTAAAAATTTTTAGTTTCTCAGGTGCGTTTATGATCGACAAATCCTGTTTAGATATGAACCGAATGTTGTAGCTCGTTGTACCAATATCTGTTTTTGAAAAGGAAGAAGTTTCCACAAAAAAATCTCCGGAAATTTTTCTGCTTTAGAGCAGCAAATATGGAAAGTCAAATCCCAATTGTCTTCAGCGTCTTTTCACAGTTAGTCAAATAAATTCGCTTATTGATAGTTTTATTCATTGGCGTTGCTGTCGAGCGACAGAGAAGTACACCGTTCACTTCAGGACTGTCTCTGAAAACGCATGTCGTAGATGCAAGCGAAACGTTAGGTATAAATACTATTGAGAGTTGAAACAGTAAGCTGGTTTTACACATTAAAACAGGCTTTGCATCGGTGCACACATAAATCTAAGTATAATTCTATGGCAAAGGCACGAATGTCCAGTAAGATCAGAAAATATCATCTGAAATGACGATATGGAGATATTTTTGAACTCATAGGCCTAAAATACTTCTCGGAAGTTAAAAAAAGTTATTGGTTTGTTGTTTGGCTCGAAAAGTTTCTTTGTCTCAAGTTTAATTATGCATGTATTATCTTTATAACTTTTTCGTTCCTTGCTACGCCGCTGGTTTTCAAAAGTAGGTGGCGCCCAGTTGCTCCGATCCCCCTTTTCAAATATTAGATATCAAACATATAATACACCGAGGGGATGTTTCGCTTTAAAAATCCATGTAAAAACCAGTTAAATTGTCTGGGGGACGTTGTCTCTTTGACATGAAAGATACACCCTTTTTCCTTTATTCCCAATAATTTTCCAGATATGTTTTCCATTTTTCAGTTTAAATTGACTTTTTGAATTCGAGCTCCGCAATTTTGAACTGAAATAAATGAGAATTTGCCGGAAGATTTAGTACATAGTAATCGTATAAACTTTGCTGTAAGCAAGTTCTCCCTGTAGGCTGTTTTTGTACTCGAAATCCAAGAAGCACCCTTTCAGCTACCATCAGATAAATGTGATTCAATCTGAACTGAGTGAATATAGCCGGAGATTTGGTTGCTTTTAAGCAAATGATAATCCCCCGATTTGATGGCCTTAAGGTTAAATAAAATGTTTGCCGAAAAGCCGATTATTCACATCGATTTAAGACGGTCGGCTTAGTTTCTAGTTTGTAAAACAGGAAGCTTGTTAAAAATATGATACGATGACGCAAACATTTCCTCAAAAGAAACGGGCGATTCATCCTTTCATTGAAATATTTGGCGAATCCTTCTTCGAATAATCCGTATATTGTGTAAAAATCCCCGTCTATTGTGACAAAACGGAAGTGAAACGAATAAAAAGGCCTTCGTCTGGTGCCTCTGAATCGCATCGTCTGATTGAACCAGATAGAAGTATAAAATGTGCATTTAGGGGCTCAAGCTGTAAGTCCACGCTTTTGCACTTTTCATGAAAACTAGCCGGATGTAGTTTCTCAAATTATGTCTCCTTATATTTTGAAAATCTTTTACTTCCTATTTTTTTCGGTTTCTCTTTCTATAGTTTCCCGGATTAAAATAATTTAAAATTCATAGATTTTTAGTTAATTATCATTATGTTCCAATCACATATGTTTGTTCATACAGGAACGAGAAAAACAAGTTCACTTCAATCTATTTCTGCTTGCTTTGATTGGAGACTATTTTGTGTTTAATTTTCCCAACGGGGGGGTTCCTTAACTTCAAATCTGAGCAGTAACGTTCTAAATTTTCAACATTTCTTATTCTGTGTGGTTATTTTTTGCTAAGCTTTGTTTCCAAGTTCTGGCGTTGTATTATTTTTTGTAATTTGTTTTTTTTTGTGTTCTTCAGATTTGGGTTTTACGTCGTTGTTTTCGTTTCAATTTCATTTCCTAGTTAATTGTTAAAAACATTTTCTTGATAATCGTCCATCATTCTACACTGCATAAATGAAATTTAATTTTTGTCGTGAATTCAGTTCGTGAATTTCGCTTACTTGAAATCAGCTTGCTACTGTTATTAAGTGAATTCAATATGGGAGTAAGAAAACAACAAAACCGCATCCAGAGTACCCTTATCAAATGGATTAAGAGCAGTGATATAGTCGGTTTTCTTAAACTGGAAGTTCGTTGCTTTCTTTCCGTAGTGTTTTCGTCGAGGAAACAGAAGTTTTTTCTCCAATCTTCAAGCTAGATTTGAGAGCGTGTTTCTGCAAGAATATTAGAGCCACTGATTATTTCCAGTTATATTTAGACCTAGACTCAAGGTCTTAAATTTTCGTTTTAAAAGCCCTTCTAAGCAACTTCCTATTGTTCTTCACTAACATCATTAATTTGTATACAAAAGTTATTACAGAAAAGTGTTAAATTTAACTATTTAAATTATGGTTTCCACCTTGTCTTGCGTGCTGGCCTATATTTTCCAGAAAACATGTCTAAAACAGGACCAATCGGCACGTGACTTTAGTTCTGGATTCCTTCACTTATTTCCGGAGAAAATGTTCATATTGCCGGTTTGAGCTCCGGAGCCGCTGCCGCTTTATAGACCGTATTTATTGCCAAGAAAACTCGATGTTTGTCTTGGTGAACTCAATTTCTTATGAAGGACTTTTATTTCTTTGAATTTGTTCACGTTTCCAACACGTCGTGTTTAAAGTGCTATTTTCGGTAGGTTTCAGTGAAGGCGTAAAAATGCAAAGGTAACCAATTTAATTAACTTGAACTGAATAGAATTATGATTGAAATTTTTTAAAGTGAGAAACTCTCAGTTGTTAATATGGAAGCCTCTCATGCTAACAGCTTATGAACTTTTTTCGATTATGTCTGATTTTCTTCTGATAAATCAAAGAATTCTTTTCGCTAGAGCACCTCTTGTGCAAACCCCATATTCAACAACTTTTTATTTAGACAAAATTTTAAGTCCCACTTCATTTGTTAACACTTTTAACAGTTCCTTTCATCCTACAGTTCTAAGTGAAAAAATATCGTTATTTAAATTAATAATTTCCTTGATAAAGCTATTAATTTAAAGCCTGAAACTATGTAGTGACAATTTTTTTAAAGCTCAGTTTGCCCGATTTTAAGCAACTCACCTTTTTATTTTAATTAATGCGTCCTTTTGTATGTATTTCCTTCTTACTGGTAATTTCTCCCCAACACTTCTTTCGTTTTTAAATAAATTTCTAATTCAACAAGTGCATATTGCCCAAATCATAAATCCCTCCAAAATCTCCTCACCTGTTGTTCGGATTCGTGGACTATCGCGCTAATACAAATCGTATGGCTAAGGGCGAAGCTCCCTTTATCTCTTGGGAGCAATAAAATCTAAATAAAACACCTGTTTGTATGATCGAGTTCTAGAAACTGCGGAAGTGCCCTGTTTATTGAAATTTTATTAACTGCTAGATGCGGTTGGGATTGGAAATTTAAGGATTTTGTTTAATGTTATTGAATAGAAGCTTTCAGAATAACCAACATTTTCTGTATTTGTATTTCATGCTTTATTTTTTGCACTCACTTTTTCAATTCTTAAGGCATTTTATTCCTAGTATTGTTTTCAGTTTTATATCTACTAAAAGATGCTTGAAAATTATGTGTATTCTTCGTTTTATTCTTAATTCAACTAATAATTAATGTTTTGTTAGTGATGTTTTATGCCAGTTTGACTTCTTTTGTAATATCCCATTTTTTTATCGACTGCCCGTTTGTTACCACTTAATTTACTGAAAGTTTTAATTTTTTTTCCGCTTTCTGGCTTCCGTGTGAAAATCGTTGATTTCCGTGCTAAGAAATTTGGATACTTTTACTTGGCTATCCAGATTTCCTTTTTCTGAATTGTTTCCGGTAACTCTTGAAATGTTTTAGTCTGTATTATTCCATTTTTTTTATTAATCTTAGATTCTCAATAAGTCTTATTTGCTCCTTCCCTACTGGCTCTTTTTCTCACTTGCTTGCTCATAAACTGCAGTTTTTTAAACTATTCTAAGATTGGCGTTGTCTTGAATCGCATTTTGCTATTTGCTATATGATTTTTCGTAAAGCAATTAAGCTTTGAGATAAAATACATTTTTTTGTGTTTTTATAATTTTTCATATTTTTGTACGTTTTGCTTTTCATGAACTTGAATGAAGACAAATTCCAACAAAAGACGCATATTTTAAAACAAAATTTCGTTCAGATGGTTTTCTCATTTTTTTCTCAATTAAATATATCTATCTGTGCTTATTAAAATTGCAACGTTTGGTGTACTTTCGCACATTGCTTAGTTTATCAAAAACTAGCTTTGCATAAATAATTTTGTTCGTAATTTTGCTGCCTTTTATATAAGTCTGGACAAGTAAAGAATGCATTTTTAATATTCGAATGCTTCCTCAAAAATACTTTATGTCTATTTTCCCATTTTATGAATTACTCTGTATCTGGTTCATTCGGTTTCTTACTACCAACTTTTATTTATTTTAATTGAACTTATTGCTGTATCAATGTTTTTTACTTTCATTTAATTTCCTTCAGCTTCCTTGACAAAGTTGATTTGCTTTCGTTTGTGGTTTAATTCTATAATTAATCATACGTTTTTTCATCATTGATTGCTTTCGTTGTAGGTAAGGTTCAACCTTTCTGATCCAAAAAATGCCTGTTTTAGGAGGTAGCACAATCAGATTGTTTAAAATTATGCAAACTGAATTTTTTTCAGCTAATTATATTCCAAATATCCCTGTAATTAATGCCTGTTTCTTAATTCATCTGGGTCAGAGCATTATTGATTCTCGTCCTTTATTTCTATCTTAATTGATATTTTTCACCGATGCTCAAATAAGACACTCATTGAAAATGGATTAAAAATGAAGATTTAGAACACTAACTGCCGATCAAGAAGTTCTAAAAATGATTGAAAATGTTGCAATATTGTGAAGGTTGCAGCAGTGAAACAAGGAAATAATATGAAAACATCATAACAAGTAGAAGCTAAGAATAGCCAAACTCCTACTCATTCTATCAAATTTATATGTAATATGTCCACTTATTTGTTGTTTTTCCTACATTTCCACCCTCATTGAATCGCAGTTCATTAAAGATCACTCAATGAACGGAACTTTATTGTCGGTTTTCTTAAACTGGAAGTTCGTTACTTACTTTTCATAGTGTTTTCGTCGAGAAAACAAGATTTTCTCCAATCTACAGGCTAGATTTGAGAGCGTGTTTATGCAAGAATATTAGAGCCACTGATGTATTTCGTTCTAAGTATTCTTTTTGCGATAATTTCATTCCAGTTATACTTAGACCCCTACCAAGGTCTGAAATTTTCGTTTTAAAGGCCCTACTACTAACTGCCAGTGTTGAGGTTTGAATCTACTGGAATATTCTCATATATTTATGAGCTAATGTTGCAATATTGCGAAGGTTGCAGCAGTGAAACAAGGAAATAATATAAAACATCATAACAAGTATAAGCTAAGAATAGCCCAACTCCTACGCATTCCATTAAATTTATATGTAATATGTTCACGTATTTGTTGTTTTTCCCACATTTCCACCCTCCTTGAATCGCAGTTCATTAAATATCACTCAATGAACGGAACTTTGATGGAATGTGACAAAACCGAGTTGTGCCCTTATAGAATTCCATCTAATTTGTATCTCTTTTTACTGTCTCTAAACATGTATTAAATAACACGAAACACTCGAATGTCGTTCGCAAATTGAAACATTTTACTTTTGATGCCCCGAACGTGACTATTCACCAACTCTGCCACTTATTTCAAATCCCTTGCTCCCATCGCCCCAATATCGTGTTTTGTACCATAAGTATTAAATCTAGGTCTACCATTCTTTTTTTTTTCGCTGCAATTCATTGGTATCGACTGAAATATCCGGGATAAATGCAAGTTTTATTCAGAAAGGTACAATTTTCCGCTGGTTGTCGGTGTTGTTATCAAGCCAGTTTCCATTAACAGCATGGAAACCCGAATGTTGCGTGTCAACGAAAACCATAAATGGACAAAACTCATCGGACACAAAAGACAGCGATTAGATTAAATGCGTTTAAAACTTTTTGTGATAAATGTAGTCTGGAAAAGCTTTGGCGGGCTTAATGCAGGGCTTTCATAACACATAATGACAGTCTCCTGTTAAAAGTTGCGTAACGGGATCCATGTTAATGCATTTTAGTCATAGTGGAGTAATATACAACAGGGACGGAGTTGAACTTCACTAGTAAATTATCAATTTCTTTTTATTTTTCTACCATTATAATGGTAGAAGAAAATATTGTTTGGTAATCCAAAAATCCACATCACTATTTTCCATGTTGGGTTTCCACCATGGTTTCCACTAGATCTGCTATATATTTTATGTTTTTCTTTTCACTTTTCTACCTTTGAAATCATCAATTCTGAGTATTGTGCTTCTTGCTGCTTCTGTTTTCATTTATAACTCTTCCCAACAAATTTTCATCCTTACAGCCGCATTGCCTTCATTAAGTTTATTCACGATTATTATTGCTTTTCTACAATTATGGAATTTAAAAAACTTCGCTGATAAAAGTCCTTCTGTCCATGCTATCCAGGAAAAACGGTTTTCAAACTTTTATACAGCACGTTATTTACTCCAGTACCAATTCTCGACTTATTCGTACGCAGCAAAAATAATAACTATTTCTGTCGTTAACTGAGTTTAGTTTGTTCTTTCTCTGGTAGTTTCCTGTTAAAACCAAATAAATCAACATTCATTCCTCTTTATTCTTGTTCCAATTCCTGTTGCTGTTTCTGTTAAACTTTAAACTTTTCCCGTTCCTGTTTTTCAACAATTATACTTGGTGTCATTCAGTTCAATTCCATTGTTGTCTATTTTCGATAATGTATTTGTTTGCCGCCTCTATCGTCCAGTGCTTAATTTTCTTGGAGTGTGTTTGGGCACTTCTACAAATCCGTTAAATAAGTTTTCGTCCATATCCACCCTTAATTATATTTGTTAATTTCTGAAACCTTATCGAAGCTTTACGCAGTTTTCTCTTTCTCTTCTGATTATATGTGTTTAGTTTTCTTGATTGTGACTTTCTTCTTTTACTCAATCGTCATTAATTGATACAATTTTCATTGTTTATACTTGGTCTTCCATACCATATACTATTGAGTCCATTATTTTTTGTCTAGCTCTTTTTTGCAGTACATGAATTTGTTAGAAATTTTCAAATTTCAAATTCTTATTTTAGCGTCTTCCAAATGTGCCTTAAAACTCGTATGTATGTAGTGATTACTACATTTCTCTTCCTACTTTACGTTTCATTTTTATTGCTGTCGTATTTGTAATTGCTTTCTTCTTTTAGAAAAAGGAATTTAACTTAAACATCGTGGTTGTTTTGGAACAAAATTAATCTAAAATTTACTTCGAAATCTTTTTCAAGGTTATTCCTATGAAATTAGATTATATTGACGTTATTTTATAAGTTTGAATGTAGATCAGAGAGAATTCTGGAATATATATTTAAATATTAAGACAACCAGGCACTTTTAAGTCTTTAAATTGAAAATATTTTTGGTTTTTCTGTGAAGCAGCAATTAATTCCCATACATGGTGGATATAATTCTGGCTGTCTTCAGTTGAATAAGGAGGTTCCATTCAGATTTCTTGTGTCTTTTTCAAAATCTTTAAAAACTGAATTGCATTCACATTTATTGCTTCCTTTATTTCAGTGTCTCTGACATTTTCCTTAACAGAAATAGCAAATGATTATAACAAAACCGTTCTAATTTCCACATCGCCACCTTATTAGCACAATTTCGCGTTCTCTGGCAAAGATTTCCAACGTCTTGAAATATCATCCGGCACCACTTCACGTCATTCGCAATGCCTCCGCTCAGTATTCATGGTGGAGGGTCGAAAAGATGTGAAAAGGGCTGGAACGAAGCTGATGCAATCATATCACAATCGCTCCGAATGTGATCGAGGCAGAAACACACACAATACGATCGCGAAATTAAACTTAAATGGTTTCGAGGAATGGAACGACAACAACGGATAATCAGCATAAATGTTTATTTGGTTTTTTTTATTGCAGGAATGACTTGGATGGTCCATCACTCAAGAAAGGAGCAAGCGAACAGGCAGACGACATCAGCATTGAAAGTTTGCCTGAATATCAACAACCTCCACCAAGGAAAATTGACCAGTAGGTTCTAAACCGTTTAGTTTACTTCAGTTATATTAAAGATGTCTCATTTGAACAGGTTAAACTCACTATTTCCAGTGATCAGGAGCCCAAAACTTCATATTTATTTAACATAACTCTGGAAATTAGAGTCTGATCAATCAACTAATCTAATCAAGCCCGAGCTTTGTAAGCTCGATGGGCTTCATCCTACTGAGCTGTTGATGTTCTTCGTATTGTAGCTGAACTAGATGGCTTAGACCTTAATGAGATGAAAGCTTTGTTGATGGACTTTTTTAATCATTCGGAAACTTTTTAGTTCTATCACTTTTTCGAGAATTCCGTCCTTTTTATTGCTTCTTAATTCTCAAACATTGCCATAATTAAGACTATAAAAAGCAAACTAGTCGTTTTTTGCATTGGTTGTTTATACATTTCAAATTTTTCTACCGCTAGTTACATTTTTCGACTTAGATCTTGTTCCTCATTTTTAATAATATTTTCAATATTGTGTTAAATCCTTCATAATTCTGTTTGCCTCATAGATTTCGCATTTACAACTTAATGCAGGTTTTCATTAATTGACCACCAGCTCAACTTGCTGTGAGGTTTTTATTGTCATTTTCTCATCTTCATTTTCATGCCATTTTCTTATCTTTATTCGTTTGAGTTCGATTGATATATGTAATTTTATGTAAAGTTCAATTGCTTTGTCATAATTCAACAAAACTTGCAGGCTTAGCAAATTTTTAAACATTATAATTCTTCTATATATAAACAGCTCAACAAAATGAACGTTACACACCCAAATTTGCTCTAATTTCTGAACTGGATGAATTCGGATTGCTTGGAGCGATTTTGTTTCTGTTTGCAACGTTATTGAGCCCATTTGGTTTTTGTTACTCCATATTTTTTCAAAGATTTTCTACAGGGCGGCAAACACAAAAATGCAAAACTTTGCAAAGTTCGGCATGCTCCTAATCGGGCAAAAAAAAGGTTTTTGTGGATCCCAACACCAAAAGTTTAATGATAAACCAAATGGGTCGAAACGGATTTAAAATTTTCGGCCATCTGTTCTATTTGGGGGAGTTCTATTATACAGGGTGGTCTCAAAAATTAACTTTTTGGTTTTGCAGCGATAACTTTTCTGCTCTTGGTCCAAGTTTCATCGATCTAGAGCTGATGTTGAAGCTTAAACTTTCTAGACGATCTAAGGCAAAAATTCGATTTACAGGGTTGCACAAAAATTACCAAAATCAAAATTGTCCCCGAATCTGTGAGTCTGGAAGATTTGCAACCAAGTAAAGTTTGCTTTCAAATATTTGGTCCTTTTTTGCAACGCGGTATATTGAATTATTAGTTTCTCAAGTCCACTGTGAAGTTTTAGCTTCAACATAAACTCTAGATTTTGAGAATTAATAAGAAACAAACAATTCTCACTGTAAGACCCAAAAGCTGACTTTTTAAAGACCCCCCCTGTAAATAAACCTGATGAGCGAAAAATTCAAAGTCGTGTTTCGAGATTTGTTAATGCTTGTGTTGTTCAAATACAAAAAATCGTTTTTTTGTCCAATTGAGAACTCGCGGAACTTTTTTCCACTTTTTCATCAATTTTGCATTGTTTCATTTGCACAAACTTTATCTGACGCACTAGTTTTTGGGAAAACCACGCACTAACCGAAAAATAATTGCACTAAATAACGTGCGTGAAATAAGGAATTACAAGAAGAAACCAAAAACACGCATAAGTTGAGTTTGTTGAACTTGCAGCTTGGAAAACAGACTTGTTTTTCAAGAGTTTTATTCAAATTTCAATTACTTCTTCATTACTGAATTTGATTTTTGTTTTGTCTGCTTTCGTCATTTATTTGGTACAGCCACTACATCAGTGTCGCCCACAACAGCAGATACAGCTAAATCTTTACCAATGGCCTACTTGTATGTAGCGGGAACATTTTTCGACTGCTTTTATTTGAGTATTTTTTGACTTTCAAATTTCGTTTGCGAGGTTAGTAAATACCAAACAAACTACGAAATAGATGCTGGTTTTTTTTCGGTTTATGAGAGAACAAACGAACATTTAGCGAATTTGAGGGGAAACATATTGAAACCTTTCACCCTGTTAACATTGGAAACAGCCAATTTTTCGCCATTCTTTAAGTTTCCATATGAAGTACTGCTAGAAAGAATGGAACATTTTTCGTCAAAGAATAGCTTCTATGTATATGTTAACAAATATGGTTTATTTGTTTTCTTCCTTCCATTGCATTTTCAAAACTTTTATTACTCATGACCAACTCTTTATTTCAGATACATCAGTGCATCAATTCCTCATCTATCCAGAAGGGCCACAGTATCTCTGTTATGTTGTTTAGGGTTTATCATAATGTTTGGCATGAGGGAGACCATGGGAATGGTAAACTCGGAAATCGAGGACAAAGATGTACGATTGGCTGCAGCTGTACAGTCTGTTTTGTACAGGACGTGTAATGATTTCAGAGAAACAGCACCAACAAAACCACAATGTCCCGATCGACGATCAGTGCCATCGAATCGGCCATATTTTGGGGTTATTTTATCACCCAGATACCGGGTGGACTGATTGCGGCAGCCTATCCAGCCAACAAACTTTTTGGGGCTGCAATCGGCTCGTCCTGCATCCTCAATCTTTTTGTGCCTGTTCTCTATGACAATCCAACGGGACTGATTATTGTTAAGGTGCTTCAGGGCTTGGTTGAAGTGAGTCAGTCAGACCCAATTAAACCGGTTCAGGTGGAGGATTACCGATATTTGTTTACAGGGTGTAACATATCCGGCGTGCCATGGTATTATGCGATATTGGGCGCCACCTTTGGAACGATCCAGATTGGCAACCATTGCGTTCAGCGGGTGTTATGCAGGTATACCACCTTTTGTTCTGGATCAAACGAAGACTAAATAAAGTTGAATCCTGTAAAGTACAGGACCAACCCAAGTCTTATCAGCAGTGCAATTGCATCTAAAAATACCATCTCGAATGGCGTTTTCTGACAACATTTTTTGTGTTTTTAAGGGATATTAGAGCAGGAATTTCTAGAAACTTAAATAAAAATCTGAAAGTGTTCTCAAACTTACAGGCACTTTAAAAACGAACGAAATTTTTTAGGCCCTTTCAGCTGCTCAATATCTTTGAGTGTAAAATAGTCAGACACTCAAAAAGTTGTACTGAGGTAAGCAAGGGAAGTTAGCATGCTCCCATATTTGGATAGAGAGTTTTGACCAAATAACTTTTGCTAATGTGTCTTTTGCTGAGTAGATATTCCAAAAGATTCTAGACATTTAAAGAAATTGAGCATAAACTCTAAAGAAGCTAATTGTGCTCAGATTTCCTCAGTATTTTGGGTGAAACTATCTTTCGAGAACATCATTCTTAGCTGGAAATGAATTTGAATGGCTCGAAGTTCTTTCATATATTTTCTACAATTAATTGTCCTTGTTCACTATGTTAAACGTTTCTTTGTCAGTACTTCATCCGGTATTTCCTGTCACACTTAAAGCACTGTGAACTTAAGATATGAAAACATTTTTTTAACGGAAGAGAAAAATCTATATAAATTTTCAATCAATCCCAGGAAAAGTTGAAAGTTAAATCTGTAAATGCAAAAGCACGTAGATTTATTTAAGCGTCTTGTTTAAGTCTAACACATTCGAAGCCCGACAAGGTCCTGCAGCCAAAAAGAACATTTTCTTTTGATAAATACTGCAAGTTTCATTCTCAAATCATTATCACGGATTTTTTAGTACATTTTCAACTGTGACTGTGTTACTTTTTCTTTTGGTTTCGTGTTTCTCAATTTTCACTATGTAACAGATATTTTCTTTTACATAAACAAAACAATCTGAAAACTCTGGAAATGGAAAATGCAATAAATAGTTGCACTTTGCTTACAGTTTTTCGAGGAAAGGTTTCTTTGGAATTTTTATCTTCAATAGACAAATAAAAATTGTAAGAAGCATTCTTACACAATTTCATCAAATAAACGTCTTTCATGTAGATCTGTAAGATAGTTCTTAGTATTAGCATTCAAAAAGGATGGAGGTGCGGAAGAAAGTGAAAAAACCTGAAAACTATCCTAAAATAAATCTTACATTATTCAGCTAAATTTTTATTAAAAAAAAAACAGACACAAGAACGATTCCTTCAAGCTTTATGGTATCTATTTAAAATTATATTACATGAAGGTTTCTCCCAAGTGCCATAATTAACAAATGTTATGCAGATTTACGAACTTTACTAAATTTTCCTAATGGTTTCGACTTTAAAAAGTGTGTTTGTGGAATATAAAAAAACGTCGTGGGTCTATTAAAAAATCAACATTTCTTTAGGTAAAGTTTATTGCAGACTTTCTTCTATAAATGCTGAAACTTTTATCATCTGGTAAACCATTAACCGCAGACCCGATATACCTTATATCAAAATTTTCCTTATTTGAAAGAGAACCCATTGCGAGACATTGATACAGGGTGTTCTATTTAAAAAACCTCTTCCGCCCCATCTTGGTTGCACAACCCTGTAAAAGTGTTCATAAAACGACTTCGTTTTTAGGAGTGATGTTTTCCATGATGGTTTGTGGCATTCTGATGAAAAACATCAGTCTGTTTGCACCATTTTACTTCTACTCAGTCATTGGTGTTGTATGGTACATTTTGCTGGTTGTGGTTGGTTTTCGAAAAACCATCCCTTCATACGTGCATTGAGCCCAAGGAGCTGATTATGATTGAAAAGTCGTTAGGTAAGTCTTATATGATGAAGCGCTCAAACAAATCGGTTTGACGAAATTGAGAAGAAAGAACTGAAGCAATAAATGGTTGGTTCAGCATTTCAAATACCGTTTATGCAGAGTTGATTTTTCTCAAGGAAAATGTGCCCTAAAAATTAATTGTTCGCAAGGTGAAACGATGGCATAGTATAGGGTGAGGTCAAAACGAAAGGAATCGTTGAAAGAAGCTCGAAATTTGAACTTCTTCGAAACTTTCAGGTTTTGAAGACGCGATAACAAACCATCAGCTTTCGCATTTTTTAGGTAGCAGCCAGCAACATTATACGAACCCTACGCTTAGCAGTACGCCATGGAAAGCATTCTTCACTTCTCTTCCTTGTTACGCCATCTTCGTGGCGAACTTTTGCCGATCCTGGAACTTCTACCTGCTGGTTCTGTTCCAGGCCTCGTACTTTAAGGAAGCATTTGGAACGACCACTGCTGAGGTACTTTGGCACAGTTGATAGAACCTGCTTATTGATGTGAATTCTATATTTTGTTTCAGAATGCTTCTTTAGGAGCTCTTCCCCATTTCTTAATGACGTTGGTGGTACCTGCAGGTGGAATTATGGCCGATCGGCTCAGGAAGAAGGGCATTTTGAATACAACGCAAGTGCGCAAACTTTTCAACTGTGGCGGGTTTGGCTTGGAAGCGACGTTCTTTATTGCTATGGCCTATTCTCATACCACTTTGCAAGGGATGACTGCACTAACAATAGGTAACCCTTAATTACACCATTTATTTCTATCTACTACAGGCTGAGTTGGTTTATAAAATGTAGGTTTCTGCACCTGATACATGGAAAATATTGCTTCAAAATGAAGTGAATTTGCGAAGGAAATGTTAATTCTAGAGACTGTTTTTAAATGTTCAAATTAGTCAACTTTTTTCTTGCTGATTTGCTTCTGTTTCAGTTTAATAAATATTTATTTCAAGTAAACGAACGTGCTTTATAGAAGCCCTTTACTTGCTCCAGAACGGACAAAAAAAGTGCAAAAAGTGTTTTCGGTGAAGAAAAAAATATATCTGTAGAAATGCATCGGTTTACGAAAAACCTTGGCGAGGTTTTTTTGTTTGAGCCCTTTCAGATAGAAGCATATTAAGTTTATCATGATTTTTATTAAACGATTATAAACCCTGATCGTAACACATTTTAAGCAGCTTTAGGATGTTAGTTTGAACATAATCGATAAAAGAGGGCCGAAAGCACAATTAAACACACCTAAGCAGTTGCAAATATAACTTTTTATAAAAAAAATCATAAGTCAAAGAACTAAACTACTAAAAACACGAAAAACGTGTTGAAAATAGTGAATTTTCCTATTTTGCCTTGTTGTTCAAATGGCACTTGAGTTAACAGACATAATCTGAATTTCATAGAGTCCAAAACTATAAGACCTGAGAAGTTGGAAAAGCCGCAATTTCAACGAAAATCGCATTCAAAATTCTAAAAACTCCGAGTGTCTAGTGAAAATGGCAAATTTTCCTGTATTTCTGCGGACTTTTCAATTAGGGATTGAGTTCACAGAGGGTTCATAGAGGTTCATTCTTAATCAATTAATTCTCAAAATTGTAGGCAAAACTAAAAATTTGCTAAGTTTAGCGAATTTTTCAAATGGAGTTTGAGTTTTCATACCGCCAAAAACAAACAATAAAGTTTTCTCTATTGAAAAGTGTAGGAATACTTCACTTCACTCCTAGCGAGTTGCAAATATGAAGAAAATTTAAGATTTTTCCGATTTTGGGCGAACTTTGCTTGTGAGGTTCGCGTTAGCACAGAAACCGCCACGTTTATTGAATTAAAAAATATACAAGACAGAGGCAAAAAAGACATGAAATGGCGCTTGCCATAATTTGGAAAAGAATGTTCTACTTTAAAACGCTGAAATTAGCTGGAATTTGCAAAATTCGCTGATTTTTTCAAACTTTCCAATTGAGGCGCGAGCTAACACAGAAGCCGGCAACTTAAAAAATTCTTAAGTCATAAACGCAAAGAGATAAAAGGCTGAGTCAGAAACACTATTGGCCGTAAAAACGCCAAAACTTTAGTAATAATTGCAAATTTTCTTAGCTTCTGCTGGTATTTTTCATTGAGGCATTGAACACCGAAACCGCCAGTTGCATTGAATAAAAATATTTATAAGCCAAAAACTAACGCCGTCGGAGATGAGCCCGACATCAACTGAAAGAACACAGTTCGACTGCATTTTCCTGAGTTTTGTCAGCATTTTCAAACGAGTTTCGATTTATTGCTGGTTGATTAATACTGAACCTTAATTGATATTTAGGGCTATTTTAATCAAGGTATTTACTAGCATCCTCGGAAATTTATCATTAAACTGTTAGATTAAGTACAAATTCCTGTACCATCTGATGATCCGTGTTTCTGGGGTCTCTTTATTATGCAAGTAAAAACTGAATGTTTTTCTGTTTTGAATGAAAAACTTACGGTTCTTCCTGACCAGATATTCCTTATTTTGTCAAAGTTTACTGGCAAGTAACAATTTTCAGCTTAATGCCCCCAAAATTTCTCCCATTTTTTGTTAATAGCGATGTTCCAAATTTCAAGCAACTAAGTAAGTAAACCACAGTGATCCTTTAACACAAATAATGGCAACATTGAATAGTCCAATATATTTTAAAACTTCTCGCGTCTAAAGCTATATCCGAAGAAAAATTCTTCTCACATTTCGAACCAACGGTCCGACTTTGAAATTTTGTGTATCATTTTTGCGCCACCTTCTCTAAATACTGATTTCCAGGTGTTGCATTCAGCGGATTTGCTATATCCGGATTCAACGTGAACCATTTGGACATAGCGCCCAGATATGCGAGCATCCTCATGGGTCTGTCGAATGGAATCGGTACCGTGGCCGGGGCAATTGTGCCCATAATCAAAAATTCAGTGGTCGTAAATGGGGTAAGTTGCACACGATTCTCGATCGAATTTTATTGAAGTGTCACTGTAATCCGGTTGAAAAGCAGCCCCCTAATAAAGTGGTTCGAGTTCTGCACGAACGCCTTCCTGCAATGAACAATGGCGTCGATGTCGCAGGCCGACAACCGGCAAACGACGTCGGCATACTGAGAGTTCATTTTTGCGGACTCACTGGACCGAACGAAATGGAAAATGAAATATGGGCCTTTTGCATTTCGGATGGGGACATTTTTATGCTTTCCGTTGATATTCTTGCATTGTTTCTAGACCAAGGAGCAGTGGCGCATCCTGATCATTCTGTCCGCGTTCATTCACTATGCAGGAATCATTTTCTATGGCATTTTTGCTTCCGGCGAACTTCAACCGTGGGCCGACCCAAAAGCCGAAGAGGAGAAACAGTGGAACCAAATGAACGAAACGGTTCCAGTCAACAAGTATACTGTAAGTACAGCAAACATACTGTATGTCCAGAAAGAAATACGAAAATCTCACTCAATACTGTTTGAGAGAAAATGGTTCGTTAGAACATTGTTTCCTTGAGCCATAATGTGTCATTCCTGATCAACATTGAAGCTCAAGATTAGAAAGATTTATGGAATTTTTCTCTAAAGGTGCGTGTAGTTTGCATAGTTCTGGTGACACTGCGATATTTTATTGCTTTCGTTAGGCAGGAATATTCATCTGTATTTCGTGCTGCTGCTTAGCTTGTCCCAACATTTGAGGCCTGTGATAATAAAAAAAAAACGAGTTATGGATTTTTTCTATCATATTGTGGTTAGTTGATCAATTTAACCGGTAAATTTGCCAATGGTTTCCCCGGCTTCTTTTTCGATTGATAAAATCTTCAGTTGGAAAACTCTTTCGTCATCTTCCAAATCAATTGCCTTGTTATTTGATTTGTTAGCTGCTTCCATCTACATTTCTTTTCGGTGTTTGACTCCGCAGAATCAAAGCAATTTAGAACCACTCAAAACTAACATGATTGGATGATCAATACCTAAATTATTTAGAAAACTTTAGGCAAATCAGATTTGTGATATATACAAAATGACATGGGTATCTAATGATGGTGTAACCAGGAACCAAATAGATCACGTTATAATTGATGCAAGATACGGACGTAATGTACTAGACGTGAGTAGCTGCAGGGCGGCAGATGCCGATTCAGATCATTTTCGGGTCAAAGCCAGGATCAAACTCAGAATATCTACAGCAAAGAACAAGCGAAACCCTCGTCTCTCTCCTCAGTGGGATACAGAAAAGCTCCAGCAGACAGAGATAAGAGCACTGTATCAGGAAGAACTAGAGCGACTTATCAGAGGAAATACTAAAACCACATGCAATACTGATATGAATACGCATTGGAAGTTTATATCAGGAACAATTACAGAAGCAGCTAGAAAGGTGGTAGGGGAGAAACCCAGGAGACAACACAAAAACCACTGGTATGATCAAGATTGTGAAGATGCTATGGAGAAGAGAAATACTGCTAGACACAAAATTTTAAAAAGTCCCACAGACGAGAACAGGGAAAGATACAAACGACTATGAACCCTAGGAAAGAAACTGTTAAGAAGAAAAACCAGAGAATGGCGAGACAGATAATTGATTACACTAGAAGAAGAAGGAAAAAATATCACAAGAACATTCTACCAAAAACTACGCTTCACAAAAGCAGGATTCAGACCCAAAACCGACAATATCTTAAAGAAGGAAAATGAGGATCTAATAACTGACAAAGTAGAAATATTGCAAACGTGGAAAAACTACTTCCATCATCTGATTAATAGAGGAACTGGTGAAGAGGAGGAAGCACTGGATCTACTGGCTGCGGAACAACCCAATGATATCCCTTCAAAAGAGGAAATTAAAAAACGCAATACAGGAATTAAAAATAATAAAGCCCCTAGCGGAGACCTAATGACAGCAGAACTTATAAAATTCGGTGGCGATACTATCATAACACAGCTGCAAAACCCCACTAAAACTATATGAGAAAAAGAAGCTATACCTGATGACCGGAAGGAGAGTATTATGATACCGATCCACAAAAAAAGGCGATAGGACGGTCTGCAAAAATTACACAGGGATAGCACTAATCAATGTAGCCTATAAAGTCCTATCGAACGTAATTCTTCTAAGGCTAACCTCCTTCAACGAAAAAATATTGGGAGACTACCAGTGCGGTTTCAGAGCATATAGGTCTACAACGGACCAGCTGTTTACCATTAGGCAATTGCTAGAGAAGAGCTGAGAATTCAATCAAGACCTCCACCAGTTATTTATAGATTTCCAACAGGCATACGACAGCGTAAAAAGGGTCAAACTATGGCGTGCAATGGCTGAGTTTGGCATCCCACCTAAGCTGATGAGAGTAACCAGAGCTTGTGCTGAGGGTCCTAGGTGCAGAATAAAGATTGGTGATGAACTCTCAGATGTGTTTCAGGTGAACACAGGTCTTAAACAGGGAGACGCACTATCACCCATGCTTTTTAATATCGGATTGGAGAAAGTAGTAAGAGAAGTCAAAATCGAAACTCAGTTATTCGGGGCCTGTGGATCAAACTTGCTGCTAGCATATGCCGGCCAGATGGACCCGGTAAGCATAAGCGTCCTAAAAGCAAAAGAACTATTTTTCAAAATCGAAGAAAATGCGGCATATATGGGGCTTAAAGACTAGGCAGAGCCAGGATAGGACAAAAAGTGATCATGGACACATACAACTTTGAAAACGTAAAACTATTCAAATACTCAAGAAATCAGACAACGCCTAAAGTCAGCCAACAGGTGCTTATACGCCCTAAAGGATATACTAGAGTCCAAATACGTGACTAGGAGAATGAAAATCAAATCGTACCAGACCATGCTTAGACCAGTGGTAATGTACGGCTGCGAAACCTGGACTCTTACGGTGCGAAATGAGGAACTCATTCGAAGATTCGAGAGAAAAGTGCTGAGGAAAATTTTCGGACCCAGAAAAACCAAGATGCGAAACGCTACCGAATCAAAACAAATGCAGAACTAAAACAAATATACAATCAACCAGAACTGATTAACCTCATAAAGGCACAAAGGTTGAGATGGGCAGGGCACGTACGGAGACAACTAGAGGATAGAATGGTCCGCTTAATATGGGACACAGCACCAGAAGGAAGAAGACCACTTGCAAGACCGAGATTAAGGTGGCGTGATAATATAGTATCGGACCTCCGGAAAATGGGTATCGGGAATGGTGTAGGAGTTATGGAAGACCGAGACAGATGGAGGCAAATTGTTGCATCAGCCAAGGCCCATCAGGAGCTGTAGCGCTACGGAGTAGTGGAGATTAGTCAACTGCGTTTTGTTTAATTATATTTGGATGAAAAACTGTGATAACTAGTCAAGTTTCAACACTATTGGAAACTGTTCCCGTGAACATAAGAGCAATAATGTGGCTTAGAGTAAATGGCAAGTTGACACGCGTCTACCCAGACGTCTTAGAACTTTCGAACAAGCCTAGTTTTTAAATCTGCTGCATTAAAAAAAAATAACCACAATGACCATCAGATCATCAGAAGAAAATTCAGTGGATTTAAGATTTTTGTAGGAAATACTCCAAACAGCACATTGTAGAATCTCTTCAGTATCTTCAGAATCACACCAGTAGGTGTGCTGGTAGAACCAGCACACCTACTGGTAGATTTTGATGAAGGTTTTCAGGAAAGAAATTTCTTATATTTTGACTCTTACTCGAATGAAATCCCACACATTCTGGTATTGGAAACCCTAATGGCATCAACAAAAATATTGAATATTATATTTTTTGCAAGCAAATATCGAAGGTATGTTCTGAAGAAAGCTAGTTATTTCAGTTTAAATAGCAGGTAAAATTTTGTGTTTTCTTCTTCTTCCAGTTCCGTCTCCTCTTCGGAGCTTGGATTTCGGCAAGGCAATTCTTAGTTTACTAGAAACTCAAGTTTTTTAGCCAGGATCTTCTTTTCCTTCCTTGAACTCTCTATACCTTTATTTTTCCTGTCATTATGTTTTGTAATAGCGCTTATTTGGTTCTTCCTATTACAGATCTAAATTATTTCGGTTTTCCTTTTGTTACAGTGTTAATCACTTCCTCATCCTTCTCAATTCTTCGACGCAGTTCCACGTTCGTAATTGTCATTCCACGATCCTTCGAATGCCCCAAGTTTATCTACTTCAAATTTTTGAAGAGTCCGATCCTCTGGTCCATGGAGTAGAGTTGAAAATACATCATGCATCTTACTCTAAGCTTCAAATTTATGTCTTCGCTGCAGATAAATTTCCTCTTGAGAGTCAGAGATCTTGACCAACTTGACTTTGTTATTTCTAGCTGCGATTTTATTTTTGGTGTTCTCACCCTCTCTATATGTGTACCTTCGATTATGATATTTATTTGGATAATTTATAGTTAATAAATTTCGATTTTTAAGGTTCATTTTTAGATCTAAATAATTTATTTAGGGCAAATTTATCATTTAATGCAACGTTTAACTCTTGCAGGAGGGTTTGTAGAGCATTCAGGTTGTCTTGATAATGTCTGTTTTGATAATAGTATCATCGGCTAATCGCATGTTGTGTAAAATCTGTCGTTTAAAATAGTTACGGTTTATTCTTTGTTATTCAACAAGTTTGCGATGTTGAACTTTATCGAATGCAGTCATTTTATGCAGAATTAATGTTCAGGCATCTTTGGGCCAGTACAACATCACTTAATCAGAGTCCACCTTCTGTTTTAAATTACTTTCAATAAGACCTTGAGAGTGTGGCTCATGAGTGCTATTGTATGATGGTCTGAACATTCTTTGGCAGTTGGTTTTTTCGCGATCGTGATCAAGGTCTTTTCCTGGTACATTTCCTGTTAGATAAATGACATTAAAGAGGTCAACCAAGTCCTTGATCGCATCATCTTCCATAAGCTAAAGGAGTTCAACAGGCAATTTATCCGGTTTATAATGATCATCATTTAGTAATTTATAAATATAATATCTATTACTATTACCGGTTAAATTAATATAATCTTAATGTCCGCAATTGCCACTTGGTCTGAACTTTGAAAAGTTGTGAGGGCAGTTAAAGTTTTGCAATTTTATATTTGGCTTGTCTATCCTGAATTTCCAATGATGTGTGATCACATTTTTATATTATCATTATTATTATGATCAATGTGACATTTTTCAGTCGCAGTCCAACGGATTGTTACAACGCCAACCTAGTGGAGGAGTTACAAATTACGGTAGTCACATGGAGACTGCGCTACCTCCAAGACCTTCTGCGGGTCCTCGTCAGATGCCACCAGACCCTCCGACTAGACCTCCTGCACCTCAAGTATACCCTCAGGTAGGAGCATTCATAAATCAAGCTAAAACCTTTTAGTGTCAGGCATTTCATAGCATTGTACCATGGGAATTTGGAAAATTTTGATGTATTCAACATTTAAAAAATTCATTTAGACACGATTATTCTTGCCTAAACTGGATAGTCGCGAATGTTTTTATACTGTGACAAAAAGCGTGTTCAGTATTTTATTATGAACTTCTTAAGTGCAGCTGAAATAGGCGATATCTTCATGAACGATTTTTTTTCAATTCTAAAAAACCACAAGAAAATTGGTATTGTTAGCAAAACTTCCAAATTTTAAAATGAATTCATATTGTTATAACTTCAGCAACCAGCACCTTTTAATAAAATAAAATAAAGCTAATTAATTTAAATAAATATTACGAAAAAAAATCTCTTCATCCCATATTAAACCGGATACTAAATCGATTCTAATTGCGATTTTATTTGCATATTGATATACCTAATGCTTTAAAAAATATATTATTTACATTTTTATAAAAACATTTAAATAAATTACATTTTTGTAATTCAAATCATTGATAAATGCATGATGCAGATGCTGAAAAAAAACTAGTGACTTCTTGCCTTATCCGACCAAATTGCCATTCTTCTTCCAATCATACGTTCACAAGTTTTAGTTAACATTTAACTTCTTCAAAAAAGTTTATATGCCATAATCCGATACAGAACACCTTCCAAAATCAATAATATCAGGAAAATTACTTTCACTGATAACAAAAGAGTAGTTTTATCTAGCCGTTTAAAAAATATTAATTCAAACCTCAAACTCATCGAGTTGCTCCGGTTTTACCAGAAAAAAATGTTTAACTTTGCTTATTTTCTTTTATAATCGCTACTAACTACTAACTGTTTTTTTTGTCAAACTTTCAACATCAGGAAGACTATCAAGCCCAACAAGTGGTACCTTCAGCTAATCCTTTTATAAGCGGTGCGATATCCCGGAATCCTTTTAGACAGGAAGCTGTCCAGCCGGAACCTCAAGACGCCTACATGCATGGTACTATTGATGACCGAACTTATTAGTATTAAAGATGTTGAGATTTATTTGGGGTAAAAACGATGTGGTTAAAATTCGTTTCGGTTCGTGGAGATTATCTCCAAAAGTCTACTTTTCACGCAAGAATGGTGACAGTTTTGAACCTCAAAGAGGAAGAAGTTGATTGTTTGCATACTAAAGCACGTACATTAATGTTGAGCCAAATTTAACTTCACGTATTTATAGCTGACTTCCTTAGCATTTGAAGCAGAAGCGCTTAGGGATATTTGGGAACTAGTAGCCATTTCTGAGGTTGGTGGTTGGTTAAATTTTTAAAATTGAATCTAAACTCAATCAAATCATCAATTATGTGAAATCCAACGTCTTGGACGTTAATCTCTGCAAACAAAGACTGCAGTTTATGTTTAACACCAACGACTATTAATATAAATAGACACTGCAAGTAGAGATGGGTAACCCAGTGAATTTTCAAGAGCCGACGGAGTGCCAGCGGAATGGCTTGGTGCGCCAACCCAACACACCGGCGCAGTAACTCACTGGCGCAGTTTATGTTGTAGTAAACTCATTTATATATTAAATCGATAAATGTGCTGTCGTATAGTTATGCGTCGTGGACTTTGCTTTTACGCGGTGCAGCCGGCAGCGCATTCCATCTCTTTTTCTTTGGTTTTACTGAAGAGAGACACACACCTGCTGCGTTGTTTTAAATAATGAAATAAATAAAAGTGGCAAGATATTTTCTTGTGTCTAGGTAGGCAACATTGTCAGTGCTCCAATTTGTGCCAACACTGCATTCTTTTTGTGATATACGATTAGAAATTCGGCTCGGGTACTTACCGAACCGAGATCAATAAGAATCCATCAGTCATTATAATATCTTTGTCATAAGCCATCAGATAAGTATCTTTATCTTGAGCACGAACTAGCAACTAAACAGAAAACTTGAATTGCCATCTTGAATGAGGTTAATTGTTGCAATCAGCGTTGGTGCTGCCACGTGTGAGTTTGTGGATGAAGTTCGCTACAAGCGTAATAGCGAAATAAAAGGTGCGGCGCAGTTCGACGGGATGAGTTATAACTCATCAAGCGCAACTCAACTCAGTGTTACCCATGTCTAACCGCAAGTCATTCATAAATCCTTTAAAAACCATCGCCAACATCTATTATGGGCGAGGATCTAGCGAGGCAAGGAAAACTGCTGAAAATGTCCGCGGTTTGTTTTGGTTGACTGGCATAGGCGTAACATAGAGAAAATTCTGAGAAATTTTATTCAATTTAATGATGCAATTGCTTGATTACTTTGGCGACCATTTTCCTTATAGTCTTTACAGGCTTTGAAACATTTTGATGTAACAATATACTGTTTAAAACGCATAAGACTTTCATGGACAGGTTTTGCAAGAATTTAGAACTTGAATTTTCAATAGTAAATGTAGTACTGATGGTTGTCTACTGATACCGACACAAATGTTTACAAACCTCAGCTGCCATTCGTAGTAAAAGTAGTAAAACAACGTTCTCGGGTCTTTGATATCGTATTTATATAAATCTTATACACTGTAGCGACTTGCCTCAAATTATGTAAAACTAATGACTGTCAGATATATAAATGTAAAACTATTGTAGGCCAGTTATATAATTCGTGTCGAACACTATAAAAATAAATATTTAACACTTATATTTATATTGTTTACTTGTCTTTGCAATAAACAAGAAGGCACGTTCGGCATGGTCGCATCTAGCTTCGCACATCTTGGCACTAGACATGGGTAACACTGAGTTAAATGGCAGTTTCACAGCGCATCTGTACACATCGGCACACAATCCCTAATTGTCGAGATATATTTTGAAACCAAGTTTTTATCGCCACCTATGTTCAAAGCGCAAAACTTGAAATGTTTGGAATGATAGCAATTTATCCAATAATTGTTTTCTTATGATTACTTTCACCAGTAAAAGAAAACGTATGCATTCTGCAACACGGCATAGTGGTGCCATCTAAAACCAAACCGTAAATCGTAGAACAGCATCTCAGTTTACCCGTATTCAGTTACAGTTCTAAGGGGAAGGCGCTTTGAAAGCGCCATTGAAGCAGATTCAACTCGGTGTTACCCATGCCTACTTGGCACTATATTATTTTGTAAATAAAGGGGACTATTTATATTAGTAGTCGTTGTTTAACACCATACCACTAATTTTTGGCTATTGAACGAAGAAAATTAAACACAAATTATCTAATAAAATTAACGATTTAGTGCAGTTAATAAATTTGCTGTTCCACTAGTTTGTCCATTAAACACCATTAAATGGAACATGAAAAACAAATAATTAAACGAAAGAAACGACAATAATAATATTTGAAACTGATTGGAAACACGAACAATAACTGAAAACGTGATTCTGCACTTGTTATTCCATGCAATTCAAAACAGATAAATTTTATTAAGCACCAGATAAATGCGCACATAAAGTAACTATATAAAATAAGCAATGCACATTGAAAAAATATATGTAAAGAGTGAATTTCTCTTCACTGTTGTACATGTAGATAGTCCGATTCATTTTTAGATGAAAAGTTGCCCTCGACTCTATGAACTGCCTGATTTTTGCACGATTTTCCCCGTAAAAATTTGGGTAGTTGTTAGCTAAACTTCCTAGTTTAGAGTAACGGATTTATTTTTCAACTTAGAGTTCAAGTTTTCGTGCTTTCTATAAAATAAAACTTAAGTAATTCAATAATGTATCATAAGTTGCAACTGTTAGACAAAGCACTGTCTAAAGTATATTTATAGATAACGTTTGTCAATTTGTACATAGAGGTAGCTACTGAAATAACCTATACGAACGAGGCACATAATTTCATGTATAAATAATTAGCAAATAATGCCGTAGGGGAGAGTGGGCCACTATAAGACTACAAAAGTCAAAGGGGCTTTTTTCCCAAACGCTTTACATGAACGTCCAGAAAAGTTGATTAGCTGGTCGGAATTGCATTTATGTAAGTGTGTAACGGTGGAAAGCACACAATTACTGTAAATTTAAAGACATTTTTGTTGCAAATTTCATTTGACAATGTCTCATGAAGGCCCGAGGTACGGGCCAATGTGAGACATAAGTAAATCAATAAAAAAAAACGATAATTGAAACTAAAACAAACCTTTATTTTTACTACAAGTTTGACAAATATTGGCATTTTAATCTAAAAAATTAAATCAATTAGCTTTAACCGCGGCTTAAACAAAATTAAAACCAAAAAAATGACAATTTTTTTAATTTTTGGCTTAGAAAAGCACTTAACAAATATTAAAAGTTCTAAAATTGAGCTCACATTTATAATATCACTGCAATCTTTGAGTTTCACTTAAAACTCTTGGTGAAGGCAAAAGCCCGCTTCGAATTTCCCCGACTTTCTTAAAAAATTAACTTCAACTTCTTCGGATGTGTCGCCACAAGTAATATTTTTCCTTACGAAGAAAAACTTTTCCATTCTTTAAATAATTCAACTCAACTAACACAAAATTATCCACCGAAGAAAAACTGTGCTAGTAATAGATGACCCAAACGGGGCAAAGATGTTTCCACTTATTGTAAAAGGAAATATTGAAAAGTCTCATGGTGGCCCGTGTCTCGTGGTGGCCCACTCTCCCCTACATAATCGACCCATTATAGAGTTAGATATTTGAGCATTTTTTTCACTTATTGGTTTAATATAATCTTATTATCTTATTTTCATTAAAATGTTTGTCAGTGTTATTAAATATTATGTGATGAATTATAAAAACATAATAATAAAATATTCCGGAAAGTTGACTGAAAAGTTTGGAACAAAAGGTAAGCAGATAACAGATGAGTAACGTAACGCCTATATTCTTTATTCCTGTATAAACTACTCCCAGCAAATCACATCAGTTTAAGGCAAGCTTCAAGCGAAGCACCTCTGAGGATGCAAATCACTCTTACTTGCGAAACGTGTGGAAGTAAATCGTTCCGACCGCGGCCTGAAAGCCCAAAAAACTCGCCAGATTCATGATAAACTATGTTTAGCATATCAGCCTGAGCCACTTTTCAGTAAACTTTCATAAGCTACGCGTAGTTTAGCGAAATAATTTTAGTAAATAACAAAACTTTTTAAGGTGAAATGCCTTCAGGCTGTGTCGACAATAAGGGGTAAACCCCCCCCAATCTAGTTATAAGCTATAATGTAAGCAAACCGTAATAATTGTAATATGTACTTAAATAACTGTTGCAAAGCTACAAAGTGTGGGTGAATTTTCATTCTAGTTGGATGTTTACTAAAAATTCACGACAGTTTGTGGAGCAAATTATGTGTGCAAATAATAATGTGATTTTAATCGATAGCTAGCTGATGGTAAATAATGAGTAAGAGTTTGCTTGCTTTTTAAAAATAATATTGGATTATTGATATATTATTATTTTGCGAATTAGACTTATAGTATTTTCAATTGACACTGTTATTTGCTACACATTAGTAAAATCTAGGACGAGATGGTCTGTATTTCCTCAATGCAGCAAATTGTTCCTACAGAGCGAACTAAAGTTTTAAGTAGAGTCTTATTTAAACTTTGCTGGCTAGAACTGTTTCAAGCCATGAGGAAAATGAAATCCTTTAAATAACGTAAATTGTTTTCATAATGTAAGCCCATAAATATCCTACTAATATCAAAAGAGATAGACTTTCGAGGCCATTCCTTGAAACAAGTGGGTTTTTCGGGTTTTTAGGCCGTCGTACCGAACGACGGCCTAAAAACCCGAAAAACCCACTTATCCTACTAATGTTCCTTCTTTTATTTTGAAACCACTTTTCAATTCTGTGAGTTTAAAATGTAAAATACTATTAATTTACCCTTACTAGAGAATTTGTTTTAAAATATCGATAAGCCTGTTTAAATGTAGATGTAGTGTAGCTGCAATAATTATGTAAAAAGCAACTAAAAGTCTTTAAATCTTGATATAATATTGATCATTGATGTTTATGGCATATCTCGATGTAAAAAGGGTTCTGAAGCGTTCGTACTCACACATGAAAAAGTCCATCAATTCGATTTAAACTGGGGGAAATCGACACTTTCACTCTTCAGTCATGCCCTTAACTAGTTCCTCTTTAGTCAGCTCATTATCTGCTCATAATTCCGTAAACAATTGTCAGCTATTCAGAGCCTTTTACTATACATGTATAAAAATATCATTGCCTAGGTTTAAATGTATTTTTGCGTTATTAGTGTACCTGTTGAATTATTTATTAAAGTTTCGAAAATTCTATAAAATCTGTGTACCTACATGTTGACTCTATTGCATATAATCGCCGTGAAATCATACTTTTTTGAACAATGTGAATCAATTGGAAATAAACGATGTTATTCAAAGGTTTGTATTGTTTTATATTCATCCATAATCTCACAATAGTATTTTTAAAACTGATTAAAACCCATGTAAATTCAATGAAGCTACAAAACGCATAAAATGTGCAATAGTCGTGAAATTTGTGCTCAGAGATTTTGTAATTTTAAATAAAAAAAAAACTATAACTTTTTAAAATCTGCTTCATATATTCACATTTTGTCACCATACAATGGCAATGGAACAAAGAATGACACGATTTTCAGGCTTTTCAGTTCGCTAAAAAGGAAATGAACAGTCAAATGAAGTTATTAGAGTGGCATTGTCCATTACTTATTTGTTAATATGAAAAATAAATTGCAAAGCTTAATCAATTGTAATAATCACACAAACTGGAAGAAGATTACAAAAAAAATCAAACAATACAAACCAGGAAAAGATACAACAATAATATGTAATATATAACAGCGATTAACAGATAAACTATAACAGCGAAATTAGGAAATATTGACAAATTGTGAAAAGAGGAGTGAGTATATTTTTAAAACCAAATAATAATAAAATACGAAATGGCAAATACTAGACACACGGGCGTATAGAGTAATAGAATTTGGTACGGATCATTATCTCTTGGCCTCCAGACTCCATGTCCCTTTTAACATATCCAATAACACACAAAACCAGGAAAGTGTGAATCGGGATAAACTGGTTGAGGTTAAATTCAACATCAAAGGCCTCCACGAACATAGTATTAGACACCTATACCAAAGCCGCTTGGATCAAAAGCTGGATAATGAATATCTAACACGTCAGACCGACGATCTATATACACGTGTTATAGAAGCCTCAAAATCAGCAGCCAACGAAGCACTAGGCATGAATAATACTCGCCGGTATAAAAAACATAATAACAACCTGACCTGGAATGAAGAGCAACAGCAACAGAGAGACATAAAAGAGCAGGCATATCATAAATGGCTTAATACACAAAATACAGATGATAAAATCACTTACAAACGCGATCAGGCAAAGTTTAAAAACATGATAAAGCAGAATAAAAAGGACACATTGGAAAGGAAATGTAAAGAGATCGGGAACTTCATAGGGGGAACTAGATCGTCTGAAGCTTGGAAACTAATCAGAACATTAAATACTGACACCGTAAATAGAATAAACGTCCAGCCTATACAGATGAATAAATAGCACCAACCGTACTCACAAGAACATAAAGAAGATAGAGCACCATATCTGGCAGCATCTCCAAAGACATACCGAGTAGAGGGCCCACAAGTAGAAATTAACAAAGAAAGGATGTGGGAAGTAGTTAAGTCAATGAAGAATAACAAAGTCAGCGAACCAGAAGGAATTACCAGCAAAACTGATGGGGGGACGCAAAAACTCATCACACACATTCAAGAACTCTTCCTAGATACATGATGGAGAGGGAGTACCTCTGGTGTGGAAAAAATCCTGGATTACTCCCCACCCACAAGAAGGGAAGGAGATATGAATGTTTCAACTATAGGTGTATCTCCGACACCACCACCATGAGCTGTCTCTATGGAAAAGTCATCCAAAGTTTAATAGAAGAAGAATACGAACACCAAGAAGTTTAAGAACAGGCAGGTTTTCGAGCGGGTTGCTCATGCATAGATCATATATTCAGTCTGACCCAACTGACCGAGAAGAAAGTAGCAAGAAACGGAGAGGTTTACCTTCTGTTTTGTGGATCTTACGAAGGCATGTGACACCGTTCCCGTACAAAAATTATGGCAAGTATAGAGAGATTCAGGAAAAGTTATACATTAACAACAGCTGTAAAACAACTTTATGCTCAAACAACATCAAAGGTCAAACTAAATGGTGAATAAACAGAAACTTTTCCAATACAAAGGGTTTGAGGCAAGGCTGCTGTCTGTCCCCCACATGTTTAAGATATACCTCAATGAAGCAGTAAGGAAGTGGAGAAGGAAATGCAGCGGAATGGGAATAACCATTAATGAAGATAGAATGCTGTATTATATACATTTTGCAGATAACCAGGTTCTTATAGCGCAGGACAAGGAGGACCAGGAATTCATGACAAGAAGATTATTTAAAGAGTACGAAGAATGGGGATTGTGGTTGAATCGATCGAAAACAAAATATTTGTGCATCGGAAACGACAGAGGTGACCTACACACAGAAGAAGACGAAACAGTAGGAGTATGCACCGAATACGTATATCTTGGAGCAAAAATTGAGACTGGATGCCGCACAGAGAAAGAAATAGAACAACGCATCATAAAAGAGGAGAAAGTGATCGGCTGCCTAAACTCCATCTTATGGTCAACATGTATATCCTGAGAAAGGAAACACCTCCTATACAACTCCATATTTAAGAGTATAGTGCTGTATGGATGCGAAACTTGGCAACTTACAAGCGGCTAGAGTGGCGGTTGCGTTCTCTGGTGATGGACTTCTGGCGTAGAACAGCTGGGAAATCAAGGTTCGAAAGGATAACTAATGAGGAAATCGAAGTTATCATGAGAGTCAAGACAGACATAATCGAAGAAATCCAACGAAGACAGTTGATATGGTACGGGCATGTTGAGCGGATGGATGACATAAGAATTCCCAAAGAAATCCTCAGATGGACACCAACAGAGAGAAGGAAAAAAGGAAGACCCAAGACGACATGGATGGATGGATGGAATAAAAAAAAAGCCATGTCGGAGCGAAACCTACAAGCAGGGCAGTGGGGAAGACAGAAGAGGTTGGAAGCGAGGAACCGGAAGGCTCAAGACACTATGACACCGAATATATATATAATTGAAATCAGAATAAAAATGCGTTGAGTATGCAAAAAAGAGAACTACAAAAAACGAATATTAAGTCGCTCGAAATGAGATTGCAAATAAAAATGAAGAAAGAGTCGTTGAAAAAGTATCTATCAGCCGAAAATGTTCAATATTATAAACTATAATTAAAGCACTTGAAGCAAAGGCATAGATAATTAAATGAGTCAAGTTTGTAGGAGAAGTAACAAAGACAACCAGAATGTATATGTAAAGTATCTACACTTGAAAGGTGCCAGAAAGGGAAATTGCAAGTAGAAATATGCTTTAAAAGCAACAGTAAAACTTTAACAACATAAAACAACGCCGGAAAAAACATCTCACGTACTCTTAGAAACAAAATGACCAAAAAGTTAACCTAAAACAAAACAAGAAATAACAGTAAAATATATGGCGCCAAAACAAATGGACGAATATCATGAAGAAATACAAATACTGAAAAACAGCAAATTAGCAGGTCATGATAAAATACCTAATATAACAGAAATACTAAAGATTATAGGATCAAAAGGAATAGAAATAAAGCTTTTCCAAAACTAAAAAAATTACTCTAATAGTATCGAGCTGGAAAAATTAAGACAGGCGAAAACGTATAAATAATAAAGGAAATTTCGTGCATAATTACGTATGTAAGAATGTAACGATAGGTAAGAATGAAAATCTGAACGAAAAATACATAAAAGTGACTCAGAGAGACAATCGAATATATACCACAACAAACGCAAAGCGGATATAAGCCCGGAAATAGTATTAAAAGTCAACCATAGTATTAAAAGTCCTGTTACGGTGTTTGTGTAATAAATAACACAAAAACAGAAAAAAAGGTGATGAAAAGACATGCTTTCATAAATTTAGAAACATAAAACAGTTAAAGCAAAAGTTTGAAAAAAAACTGCCTAAAGAAAAATGTATGAAAATCAGATTAATATAGTCATTATTAACAAAACGATCTCAGAAATATTTACAACAAGCACCGCATTTCGTCAGGGAGATTCAAGCCATGTATTATTTGTTACATTTATGGAATATTAAGAGCAAAATATGTAAAAACGTAGATTAGCAAGTGAATTGCTATAAACATTAAGGTCGCAAACAAAAGGAAAAAATATAATAAATCTAAAATCAATGCTTTTATTTAATGTTTAATATTTTTGCTTAATAAGAGACCCAGAATATTCACAATTTACTGCAAATTATGAGTGATAAATGACAAACAGGAAAAAAAATGAGAGCCGACGAAATTCATTTGTTAAGAACAAATGCTCGTGATGGAAAGTCTGGAAGCAAAACTAATACCGGATTTGAATTTTGAGTGTGGATTCTTTAAAAGATACGTGGATGACTGCATAATGTGCCTGCCAAACCAAAAAGTTCAATACACATTAGATAAATTTAATACATTCCATGAGACCATTAAATTCACCATTGAGGAAGACAAAAACAAATCGATAAACTTTTGGATATGACTGTTATATATGACGGTAATGGGGAAATAAAAACAAACTGGTACACAAAGGATGTGTGGTCTGGTAGGTACTTGAATTACCAATCGTATGCACCTATACAATATAAAAAAAGTGTTGTAACAGCTCTTACTGATAGAGCGATTAAATTGGCACATTGTAGATATAGATCAAAAAATCTTGAAAAAATAAAAAGGGTACTAATAATGAACAACTATCCCAAAGCTTTCTTTGAACCAATAATAAAACAAAGAAATAATAAAATCTACAATTCAAATAAATGGAACAGCATGAATGGTGTAAATAAGATAAAAGAAGGTGAAGTCAGGTATGTATCATTACCGTACATGCCGGAGATAAACACAAAAATAAAGAGTGTTCTGAAGCCACATAATATTACTGTGGCGGAAAGAACTAAAAACAACTTGGTAAGGGAATGTTTCACAAAGTTTAAACCTAAAAGCGATAAGTTGGACACACCTAACGTAATATACAGGATTGACTGTTCGGACTGTGACAAAACATACATAGGTCAAACAGGACAATATTTGAAAAAAAGAATATACGAGCATAAATATAGCTTAAGAAAGGTTAACGAAATGCAACAGCATTAGCACAACATGCACAACAAAAATTACATAGTTTTGATTTCGATAACACAAAAATATTAATCAATGAAAACAACTATAATAAGAGAAGAATCCATGAAATAATACAGATCAAAAAACACCAGAATGCAATGAATTTTAGATCAGACACAGACAATCTTAGCTCAGTGTATCACACATTAATTAGATGATCGCATGCATGAACTGAATGGACCAGGTAAGTGAAAAGTAAACAGCAGATATTGATGAATTGCAGAGCAATTCCAAGAATGCAAAGAAAAGGCGAAGTATAAACATGTTTTTTTCGTTCCCCTCGCTCGATATCGAATAAGATAGGGATTTCAATGTCCAATCAAATGTGGAAGTAGAACATCTAAACATGTAAGTTAAATTTAAATCTCTAAACAATAGATTCTAGTCTTTTCCCGAACATGTTTATCCCGACTCATCACCTGAAAACCAATGTCCCTAATTGTACTTGTTAATATGTGTGTGATTTGTATTTTAATATGTGAATTTGTGAAAGTTTTTTTATTTAAATTGATAATAAAATGTAAAAATGTATATTTTAGACAAACTGATGATGGTGGAGAAAGACACCGAAACGTATTTGGAACATTTTAAATACTAAACAATAAAATTGACTGAAACCCAGGAGATTTTTAAATAAAAAGTTAAGAACAATATCAGGAGAAACCAAGAGAAAGTGACTAAGATAAGAAAAAATGTGATTGAAATAATCCAACTCTGCTAAGATTGGAATATTCCATGCGGCTTAATCAGACCAGAGAAAACTGATCCAGAAAAAGCGAATACGAGGCAGACATTGACTCACTTAGACTAAGGAAATATGCGAAATCTGCAAAAACTAATAACAGTTAGATTGTCGCCCGGAATGGTAGTAGACAGAAAAAAATGGAGAAAATATGCCGAAAAGCTGCATTACCAAACACAAAATATGCTACATCATTATGAGGGTTAGAAAATGAAAAAAAAAGTCCATATAGATCGCTTTATTTCAATCTGTTTCATTAATTTTGTATACCGATTTCTTGAAATTATTCTCATGATAGAGGTTTTATTTGAATTAAAATCAGGAGCGGGTGACTTCATATCAGAAAATCAAATCCGAAAATTTAAATTACTTCATATTTATCAAGCCGTGAACTACCTTGAATCTGGTTTAAACTGCATTCTAGAATATTCTGGAAATCAACATAGTTACCTACTTTACGGACAGTAAAAAGTTTTATCAAAAGAGATAGACTTTCGAGGCCATTCCTTGAAACAAGTGGGTTTTTCGGGTTTTTAGGCCGTCGTTCGGTAGAATTTCTTCTTGACGTTTCGCAAGCACGTGTGGCTTGCATCTTCAGAAGTGGTTTGCTTGAACGCTTACACTGTTCTGATGCGATTCCTCGGGCGCAGTCCGTATTTAACCAAACATTTCATTGAGAAGATCCAAGACCTCAGACTGGAACCTACGGATATGCTGGTCAGCTTCGATGTTGTATCTCTATTCACAAAGGTACCCTTGGACGAATCAATAGGATTAGTGGCGGAGCTATTCGAAGAGAGTATAACAAATCTGTTCAAGGCTTGTCTAAAGGGCAGCTACTTCCTGTGGAATGGAGATTACTACGAGCAAAAGGAAGGAGTAGCCATGGGAAGCCCACTCAGTCCGGTGGTGGCGAATCTATTCATGGAGAAGTTTGAGGAAGCAGCGTTGAGCACCGCACCCCTTAAACCAACGATCTGGTACCGATATGTCGATGACACGTTCGTGCTATGGAGGCATGGACGCAAAAACCTGGACATGTTCCTCGACCATCTAAACAAACAGCACCCAGACATCCAATTCACCATGGAAGTTGAACAAAACAACCAACTGGCCTTCCTGGATGTTTTGGTGTCTAGGCAGGGGAATCGTTTGGACCACAAGGTATATCGAAAAGCCACCCACACAGACAGATATCTTCACAAGCTATCTAACCACCATCCGAGTCAGAAGCAGGGAATCATTAAGACTCTCACGGATAGAGCCAGAAAAATATGTGGACCACAACATCTAACAACGGAATTACAGCACTTGGAAAAAGCTGTAGGAGTGGGACTGTAGGAGTGGGACGTGCTGAAAAAAGTGAGTCTACTCTGAAAGCTTTCCTGCCCTATGTTCCCAGGGTTACGGACAGAATTGGGAGGCTCTTGAGGAAACACAACATAAGAACGGTCTACAAGCCCACAACAAAGATCCGAGAATGTCTAGGGTCAGTTAAAGACAAAAGACCTCACCTAGCAACTGCGGGAATCTACCGGATTCCATGCTCCTGTGGAAGCGTCTACATAGGAACTACTAAGAGATCGGTTGCGACAAGATTAGAAGAACATCGACGGAATTGCAAACTTGGACATGTGGAGAAGTCGGCAGTGGCGGAACATGCCCTCAGCGATGGAACACACAACATATATTTCGGAGAGGCACAGGTCCTGGCCACGACAACAGGGTATCGCCCCCGACTAATACGAGAAGCCATTGAAATCTACAAACACGACGACAATTTCAACAGAAAAGAAGAGACAATGGCGCTGAGCAGGATATGTTTCCCAGCACTCACCAACGCAAAAAACAGCAAGAAAAAATAACAGCTCAGTACAGGAGAGAGAATCCATGTACACCGGAGGATAGCAACAGCCAACAGAATGCGCAAGCTCCGATGACACAGGCCCACGTCATCACAAACCACGTCATCGCGACCGGTGCATAAATAAGGACTGCGCCCCGAGGAATCGCATCAGAACAGTGTAGTAAGCGTTCAAGCAAACCACTTCTGAAGATGCAAGCCACACGTGCTTGCGAAACGTCAAGAAGAAATTCTACCGAACGACGGCCTAAAAACCCGAAAAACCCACTTGTTTCATTAAAAAGTTTGTTCCATAATAATTCCGCTCGAATTTGGATACTCACTATTTCGAATATCGAATATTGGAAAATATTCTGGATATCTTAATGCTACTTTTAATACACTTTTAACACACCGTTTTAATTTAGGAAAGGGCTCGTCTTGTTAAACCTAAAATCTACCCTAAATAACATTTTCGATATATCAAAAGACTCTTTATGTCCTAATTGTTTGCATAGATCTATCGCAGTTATAGTAGATGCGAAAGTATCATAAAACTGGCAAAAAAAACATATATTAAGCGTCCCAGGTGAAGATGGAGACGAAGAAAGAGCTTTGGTGCGGATGCTTACCTACTTAATTACGCTTAATTTCAAGAATTATGAAAAGAATCACCAATGACATCAAGAAGCTGGTCCCACTAAAGCGAAGCGTTCATCTACTACTTGGAGCTACACATATTGCGAGTGGTCAACAAAAGTGAACGCAAGTCGTCCGAACCACAAGAACCCATAGACATTTGATGCATTTCCAAGTTCCTTAATTCATGCGGTACCATCATGTAAGTCGGATGGAGGCTTTCACTTTTATGTGATCGCTATCACGAACTGTTTATGCGAATAACCGACATCAATTTTGGTACCGTTTTTCTTCAAAGTTTGACTGCAGTAAGTGAAAAATGACAAAGTCTAGAGGCGGCTTTTGTATAGTGAAAGCGTGAAAGTGCTGTGTTATTTGCTGTTATTTGGTTCTGATTAACTTTTCTGGTACGTATTTCAACTATTCAACGCTCATGGTTGTTGAAATTGAACATTATTTCCACCCTTTTATTGATCGTATCTAAATTGATACATGTTGTGGCCTTAATTTAAATATTATTTAAATTTTCTGGGAAAGTGGTTTTTGGGCTAAATTAGTCGACACACCCAGAATACTCTCATAATATATGACATCGTGTGAATTTCTAAAGAAAGTTAATTATATATGTTAATTGTGTTCCGATATCTGGTTCCATGTTCTTTCCATTTCGCCTTCTATTACCAACCGTCCAAATTAATTGACAGCAATTCGGTGTTCACAGAATTTCCATTTGCTAATTGTCCGTTTCTTCAATAGGAAAATTATACAACTTTCTTACGCAAAACAGTTGACCCCTTGAATTAGGAAATTAAAAGCCGGCCACATTCTGTAGAGAAACGAAATTAAACGATGAATATAAATATCGTAATAAACAATAAACACGCGACCGGTCAATAGAAAGTAAAATTGATGAATATGATTGGTCGGCAAGAAAGTTGCGCGAGAAGGGTCAACGGTTTTGCAACGATGAATGTGCAGTTCTGAAGAAGCGATTTGTCAATACACTTTCTTCTCAGCAACCTTCATGATGTAATTTCTTCACGTTACATCAAGCATGTTTGAGGTCAACGATGAAGATCTCACGTGCCATTTTTGAGCGTATTATCCATACGAGAAATAGCTTCTTCTAGACTTATTAAATCAGAGCATGATAAATTATCTATTGTTGCCAGTGATTGAACACCAATTATGTAGTAAATTCCCACATTAAAGCAAGGCCATTAGTACGTGTTGCAAATAAATTGAATTACAGGAATATACGGCCAGCAGGAAATGATGGACAAAAGAAGGAAGAACCACAGTCAGTTCAGGATTTGTTCAACACTTCTTCGTGCATTCCAAAGCCTTATAGATGTCCGCACAAACAAATCCAGTTTTTCCTCTACACCAGGTTGGTAGCAGAATTTGAGCTTCGTTCGTAAATGCTAAGCTTTAAGATCGCGTTCTAGATATCAAAATACAGTCTTGGGCAATAAAATTGGGTGCAGGTAAAGGCTTGTTTTGCGATATAAAGCGCCGAATATCTCGATCTAATTTGTTATTTTATGACAAAAGGCAAAAAAATCCTCTGAACTTTTCAAGCTGGTAGGCAAGTTGGATTCAACAGAAAACAATTCTTTAAATTATAGTAGTTCGTATAATTTCTATGAAAATCGGTAGAAATCGAAACCTCTGCGCCACTAAGCATTGCGACCAATTGAAATAATTTTTTGGCGTCTCTCACAGCCCTCTAAAGGATGGAAAAAAGTGTTGTCTAGAGAGTCCGTTGCAAAATTTGTTCGCAAAATTTTGTAAAACAAACCGGAGATGATTAACAGAAAACAGTTAGAAAAGTGGGTTTTATGAAAAGAGTTTTGAACTTTGGAAAGCTGTTGGGGAATTATGTAATATAAATTATATGCCAAACACTGAGAAAATGACTTGAAGAGTAGATATCTGCATTTTATTCAGTAACTGTGGTTCAATTATAATTTTTAAAACTTTCTGCATCTGCAATTTTCAGTGGTTGAATTAAGCGCAAAATATTTAGAAGCAGTCTTAGTTTTATTAGGATGTCCAAAACCTGGTGTTTTAAAGCACAATTATGTAATATTTAAAAAAAAAGGAATTTTCCCAAATATTGTTCAAAATATGTTTGCAGAGTTGTTTCGTTTTTGCGAATTTCAATTAAGGGTAGATTTTAAAAAAATCGATAAGGGTTTTTTGTTGAAAACTGAACATTTTAGGATTCAAATTAAACCTCCCTGGTTTTTTGCAAAACGGGCTTTTATTGACTAATAAATTTATTATATTTTGGCGAATCTGTTGAGTTCCTGTTGCTACAATCAAGTCAAAACTTTGAACAAAATTGAGAAAATTGCCGTATACCCAGGTAGCACACTACGTCTTATGGACGTCTAAACAACGTCATGAGATTCGGCTAGAAGACGTCAGATAGCTTGGCATCTTGACGTCCAAATGATGGCTACATGACACAGCTATCAGACGTCCGTTTAATGATGTCGGCTGGACGTCTGTTTAATGACGTCTATTTAGGTCTGGATATGGTCAGTACAATTACTTTATATTGAGGGAATGTTGTGTTTAAAATAAGACACTATATAATATTAAATAGTATTTTATTGACAGGAAGCAGAATCAAGATGGTTGTAATTTACAATGTTGCGCAAAAATTTTTAGATCGGGTAGAAGTGGTATTAGTGGTAGATTATTATACCCAGACGGATAGTTTTCACTGGTGGTGGTCGCACATATAAGGTTTCAATTTCGCTGCCCTCGTCGTCAGTGTCAATAATTTTTAGAGGTTTACGTTTGAGTCTTTTTTGACTTACTGCTTCCTCGGAGTCAGGTAAATCACTAATTATCTCAGCCTGCTTTTCCTGTCGAAAAGCCTTCTCTAAATCATCTATAAATAAACCAAAATTAAAAAGAAAACTTATGAAACTGCTTGACATTTGCATACACACGTAAGAGTTAAATAGTCCGAATGTTATTATAAACTTACGTTTCACCTTATAATTTCTGACCCGTCACTAAAATAATAATAAAAAACCGGAGGACAGATAAAAAACTACTATTCTTTCGAACCCGTTTGAAAAAAAAACTTTTTATTCCAAAAGACCTCCAGCTGTCGTTAGCTTGCAGTCCATCAGTAAGAGACTTTCTAAATGCCTTCCTCTCCTTAATCGGAGGCCGCAGTACCTCTTTTGTAAGTGGTGTGAGGCAGCTCTGGTGAATGAATGCCAGGGTACTGTCCGCTAGCTCATCTAACTGTACCATATTAATACATTACGACTATTTCACAGTTCACACCTGATAATTGGAAAGTAATACTACTTGTATAATCTTCACAATTAAAAACCAATTGTTTTATTGTAAACATTATGCTATTTGTTTCTCAAAGTTGGGCTACTCCTGTGGTTATAGAATCACTTTTGATTTTTTAAGTTTGTTTGTAAAAAAGGGCCCACAAAAACAAAGTCTGCGGGTTGGACACTGTTTGTTACGTATAAGCGTTCCACTATTTATCCCATACCACAATAGAAAAGCCAGATACAACTATAAATAAGTCGTACTTACCTTTGTGTTAAAAATTTTCTATAATAACGAACTAACATCCCACAGATTACGAAACTCTTCAACACCCCATCCACGAATCACAATCACTTCTTCAACAACAAATCTTAACAAATAAACAAACCTTAACAAAAACCTTAACAAATAAACTTTCGAAAACAGAGGGACAGTCGTGAATCCTAATTATTCTTAATTTTTTAACCATAGTGGTTTATTGTAATTTATAACATAAATAATACACTATAAAAAAACTATTTAGAATTAAAAATATATTCATTAGTGTATTTTTGATCATAAATAAACATGTAGGTCTTTCTAGTTTATTCCGCCCCAGTCTCTTCGAATCTTTAATTATACCATAATACTAGTTAATTTAAAAATATTATAGTGACATTTAAAGTTAGGTAAAAATTTATTGAAATAAGACAAGACGTCATTTAGTGAACATAACGAAAGTCTAAAAGAAAGACTCTTTTAGTGACTAAAAATGACCACCCTCGGCGGTCCATTGGACGTCCATATATATCTGACTAATAGACATCCAAATATTGACGTCCTAACCAGACGTCTTTCTAAGTCAATTTACGTACCGACCAAAAATGACCGAATATAGACGTCTCGCAAAACGTCTAATTGGTCAGTTGTGCTACCTGGGTACAAAGTGCGATTCCGGAGTATTTTCACAAAATACGAGTGTTCTATAATAAAACTCAGCACAGTTGTGAATGAAGCAAAATTGATAAAAGTGTTTAGGATGAAAAGCCCTAAGTGAACGAAACATTTGAAAATTCAAATCATTCCGAATGATGTGAGTGTTATTTAGCAAACACATTCTTAGAAAAGTTTCTTCTCTGAAAATATGAAACAAATAAAAGAGTATAGAGTCAAATCCACAAATGTCTTGAGGCTTCTTCACATCATTCCGTGATAATACATAAATGAGCACAACTGAAAAGTGAAGAACACGGAAAAATACTCTTTGACGGCCTCATCAAACGACCTGCGCCGAGGAAGAAAATTGTTTGCTTTTCAGGCTCTAAGTGAAAATTGAACGAGGATAGAAAATACATTAAAAATGCACACTCTTTATTTCTCTCTTATAGAAAGCTGGAGAGCTTTTCATGAAAAAATTAACAAAATATAACTAGAGAATTAATGAAAATAAAGAAAAGCTGTATCGTAATTCGTATGGATGATATTCCAAACATTGAGAAAAATGCTAATAATAGTAAAAAAGTGCATTTTATGCAGTGACTGTGTCCAGTTTGGGAAAATGCTTTATTCTTTCTCATCTGTTTTTAAGTGTTTCACTTAAGTGCAAAGTAGTTAAAAGAACTTTAAGTTTGACTAGGTTATCGAAAACCTGGTGTCTAAGAGCACAATTTTGTGATATTTTCATAAATGGTAGTTTATTTTACAATATTGTACAAAAAATATTTAACAGCAGATTTATTTTGTTTGCGAACTTCAATTAAGGGTAAATTTTTAAAAAAAATCGTAGGTATTTTTGCTAGAACTGAAAAATTTAAATTTAATCAAACGTTTCTGTTTTTTTTTGCAAAAAACGCTTTTTAAAAGCAATCCATACATTATATTTTTGAAAAACTGTTGACTTTTTGTTTCTTCAAACGAGTGAAAACTTTGAAGAAAATCGGTCTGGATGTTTTGCGAAAAAAATTGCCTTAAAAAGTGCAATTCCGGATATTTTCAAATGAGTACTGCGAGTTCTCAATAATTAATTTAAGCGTAGTTAGAATAAAGAAAAATTGATAGAATTGAAAAACCCCAAGTGGACGAAACATTTGAAAAATTCAAAAGAGATTCGTAGAAGAGAGATTCGTAGTAAATGGTTTATTTTTCTAGTTTTTCTACTCAAATTTCGAATCCGACAAAATTTGAATGTTGGAGTTTGCCAAGCACGCTGTAAAATGCTCAAAAGCTACAATTTTACGTACAATAAAAAATTGGTATTTGAGCTTTCTGATCTGATAAGCTGGAAAAATAATAAAAGGCTTCTTCACATTATTCCGTGAATTTAACAAAACCAAATGTGGTTATTAGCTCTGCATGAAATTTAAAGATTTTTTAGAACAATTGTAAATACGGAAGCCAAAAAAATTAGGCAACAAAATATTTATTTTGTCAATCCTTAGACTGAAAAACCAGTAGTTCAAACCGATTCAGAATGTTTATCAAACGATCTGCACCGAGGAAGAAAATCGTTTGCCTGTCAGGCACTCAGTGAAAATTGAACGACGAAGTTTTCAAGCTTCAAAACAAATATGATAAAAATTTGTGCCCTTCTTTTTTCTCTATAAGAGAAAGCTGTAGAGCTTTTTCATAGTAATTTTAAAAATATAGAGTTAATAGTAGAAAGAACGAAATATAAGAAGAAAATACATTCGACATGTAAAAGCTCCACATCGCTCAAATGAGAAAAGCGAGAAAAAGCGTAGAGTCACCCCTTGCATCGTTTAAAAAAAACTGTGTGAGAAATTGAAAAAAGATGAAAAAAAAACAGATACTTCTAGAACATTTTTTTGTCTTTTTTCATAAAATATCTAATGGCCCGATACGCAACTTTCCAATTAAGTAACCATTCGGGTTTCTTCAAGGCTGCTGATCAAAATTATAGCTTTCAGACGGACTAATTCTATATATCTATTTAGTAAGAATGCAGATACTTTTGTCCATTATGAAATTTAAGCCGACAAGCCAGTAGCAACTAAAACTAGTCAAAGTTGTTTCCTCAACATTTGTTTACTTTACATCTTCTTCTTGAGTTTTCCTACTATTTAATTTTCATTGTAAACAGCTTACAACAAACTAAAGCGTCTAATCACATAATACATCGTCCTAGAGATTGTACTCGCATGTCTTAAATAGGTAATTTAAAATCTTTGCTGATCTTGAAACTGTTCAAGGAGGCCTTTTACATGTCTTATTCCCAACAGCAGAGCACTAGGAGAATTGCAATTGAATCCTTGGTTTAAATGGAATATTTATTCGTTCACTGATATGTTTTTCATTAGACGTACTCAACAAGAACCCGAACTGCTAGATACCACCAAAGAAGATTCCCTATACAATACGCAATTCAACCGAAGATACCCAGTGAAGATTGTCGTCCACGGATTTGGCGGAGGCAGAAACCTCTCACCCAGCACTGACATGAGGGATGCCTATTTCTACAGAGGCAATTACAATGTTATCATTGTAGATTACGGGACATTGGTGAAAGAACCATGTCTAAGTGTAAGTACAGCTTTTAATGACCTGGTCAGTAGGTTTTGGTTATAAATTGCGCAAATTGACGTCCCGTTCCAAGCAATCGGATGTTACGTAAAGAGTATTAAAGTAAAATTGCATGTAATGGGCCTTAAGTCATTATCGAAATCAGCAATTGGCGACTTCCGCGACAGTGTCAAAAGCCTATCTCACATCCTTGATGCGGAAATTTGAGGCATTCGGTTCAGGCCAAACGTTTTGAAATTATTCACGATTAGTGAACACAACAAACAACAAATACATTTAGCAATATTATTATAATCATTACAGTAGAAACCGCTGGTCAAATTTTTAAAAGAAGTGTTGTACTGTAGTATCAGGAAAATATATTCGTATCTTATCTTTCACCTAAAATATTAGCGGAGCAGGTAGAACTAAAGAGAGAAACAGATAAATTATAAGGACACTCTTTGGTTGATTACAATCGGGGGGGTTTTTTTTCCCCCTCGTTAAAACTAATTTGTGGGCATTAAAATTCGCACAAAATTTAGTGGCCTTTTGGATATTTATCTAAGGGCCACTGAGCGTCCCAAAACCTTGTTTCTCTCCTACATTTTTTTACAGGGTTGATTTATGAGCAATTACACTCTAAGAGCAAAGTTTTCTAAATCATTAGTATTTGAGGTTTCAGTATCCCGGGCCGCTCTTGTGAAAAATTTATTTACCAAAATAAGGCTTTCACTTTTATAAAAAACAAACTAAGTATTTTGTTGTATTATTAGAACCGATAACATAAATTACGCCTGATCTTTGTGCCATGTTTAGTGACTGATTTTAAATGACTGAATGTATGTTCAAAACCGCGTGTTTATATTTTTAACGTGCCATATTTGAAAGTACAAAGTCTATTGCGGGGTTTGTTCAAATTAAGCAATTCTTAGGTAGTAAATGTACTGATCGTGAAATTATCATGTTCACGAGCTCATCGTTTTTTATTCATTCAGGAAAGTCCCCCAGCCCGTAATTCCGCCCTTGTTAATGTTTTTTTCATGATCGCCCACATTTTCATGTAATTAAACAGATAATCAATAGGGATTCTAATGATTTGTTTCTATTTTATTACATAGATGCGGACCAACTGATAAAAACTAACTTGACAACACATTTTTGTTCTTGAATAGTTTTTTTCTTTTTTTAATTGTTATAGCAATCTAGAGTACAGTATACTATAACCCATTTGTCTTTAACTAATCTACTACATTAAAAAAAGACCAAGCACCATATCCTCTGATAGTCCTTTTGTCTGTTATACTACCAGTACCTCGGTTTGACATGTACTCTGTCGACAAATTCCTGCTTCTACCAGTTTCGACATGGTTTAGTTCTTTTGAGTCTTCTCTTATTTCGCACTATTCAGGACTTGAGTGCCAGGATCCACTTGCTGCATGGAGTCGCTGTTCATGATTCTGTGCATACTTTTTGATGACGTTATCTCTGTTTCTACAAACCCAAGTCCTTTTATTGACTTCATTTCTCTTTCCTGAATACTTCTGGTGGCATCAACGATACTACGATTACTCTAATTCTGGCAGCGCTTGAATGATGTTCTATTGCTCTGTTTGGTGTAGCCCCAAAGTTCACACCGCCATTCACACTGGCTTGAGGACTTGATTATATAACAATATCCTTGTTATAACACTGTGAGAGCGGAGTTTCTACCCAATAGCCATACATCTTTCTTTCTGTCCTTTATATTTCCTTTTTCTTCCTGTTTCTTCTTGATTGTTGGGTTGTCCATCTGAGTTTTGTATCGAGGGTTATGCCTCGATATTTAAAACTGTATTCCCTATGTACAATCTTCCATTAATGTAAGACCTGGTTTGTAAGCTATTCCGTGTGTGGTGAAGTCGATAAGTGACCGATTTCTTTATTCATTTTGAGCAACCATTTCAGGGTCCAACGTTTGAACCTCATCTATGGCTGCTTGGAGTGTTTCTTCAGTAAGATTGCATATTGCTGCCGCCATCGCTAGGATTGCCGTTTCATCGCGGGG
>JAJTJO010000921.1:0-23673 GCA_024550625.1 Dendroctonus valens
TTTATCAAGAAGGCGTGTCGTTTATATGCGTAGCAAACGGTAAACAAATGAAACGTGTTTATGTGGTGATTGTAACGAAACTGAAAAAATTGTCAAATATTAAAATTATTGCGTTTGCAACTAAAATTTGCATTTTAATTCGTTTTTCATAATCTCAATAGTATTTAAGTGTGTTAGTTTAATGCATACTAAACCACAAAAAGCCGGCCAAGTTATTGCTTTAATCGAAAATGGACTTAGTCAGCGAGCTGTTGCTAGACAATTGGATATGACACGCGCAGCGGTTCGAAGAGTGTGCAAACGTTATGGGGAGACTGGATCCTTTCATAGGTGACCTGGAGCAGGCAGAAGGCGATTTACAACCGCTCGTGATGACCGCTTCGCTGTGCCAACAACATTAAGAAATCGTTACCTTAATGCCGTTCAAGTGCAACGACAGCTCCATGAGGTGCGAGGAGTGGCTATTAGTCTGTGGACAGTAACACGAAGACTGCAGGAAAATAACTTGACCCCTAAACACTGATCATCTGAATTGGACGTTGGAACAAAGGGGATCTGTTCTGTTCTCAGATGAGACCAGAATTTGCCTTCATGCTATCGAACGAAGAGGAAAAGTGTACCGAAGACCAAGAGAGCGAGTTGCAGATTGCTGCTGTAAAGAGCGGAGTGCTTATGGAGGTGGTTCCTGTATGATCTGGGGTGCAATTTCTATAGGAGCACAAACCTACCCTGAGTTCATTCGTAGGGGTGACCGTATTCGCGGAAGAATAGGTTTAACGGCTGTTAGATATATCGAGGAGATTTTAGCAATTCATATGGTACCTTACGTCGACTACCTTGGAGATGAATTTACCTTTATGCACGACAATGCCAGGCCACACACCGCAAGAATCGTGCAAGATTACATTTCAAAAGTCGGTTTTCGGGTTATGGAGTGGCCAGCATACAGTCCTGACCTAAATCCGATCGAACACTTATAGGATGAGCTAAAACGAAGAATTCGAGCTAGACTTCATACCCCAAACTCGATCCCAGAGCTTATTGTCGCAGTAGAAGAAGCAATAGCAAACTTGATCTATGCCTAATCGTATGAGAGAAGTTATTGGGGAAAGAGGCGGTCATACCCTGTATTAAAAAATTAAGTGTTGGGTTTGAAATTGTCAATAACCCTATTTATGTTAATAATAAAAAAGCTTAATTTGCTTAATGCATTAATTTCACTTTGTTAAACATAGGATACTCACAATAATTTATACTCACATTAAAGCATATTAAATTGTCTTTCAAACAGCATATTTCTTTTTTTGATCTGATGAATAGTTTTTAAAAATATATAGTTAAAGTCAAAAGTTTACTGTGGGCCGATCTCTATGCACGCAAGTGTACTTTTAAATTAATTATAAAATTTTGTTCAGCGACTTCATTTTACTGTCAAGAGGTAAACGGATTTAATCCTGGAAATCAATGAAATTACCTTGTTTATAAATTCAGCTTCTGTTTTTTCACCATTAGTGTTTGTGCAAAATTTAAAATATTAAATCCAATAATTGAGGGAAATACAGCAAAAATATCTTTAACAACTCGATATCTTCAAAACGGTTAAATTTAAGCATGTAGTGTGTAACACAATTTTTGTTTAGAATGTCGAGAAGAATTCAATTATTGACTAACATACAGGGTGTTCCATTTATGCGGAAGGAACATTGGCTTTGCCGTAGCTTTTTGACTGATCTGGTATACACATTTTCCTTTACGTAAATAGACTGGCAAGAACCTTACAATTTGTATACTAATCATTTTGTTCTAGGTCTCTTCTTAGTTTAAGAAATAATTCACCGTTTCCATACATAAAAGTGACCAGGTAGATCGCAAAATATAAATCTTAATCCAATGTTATCCTCTAGAATCCAGATAATGTGGTGTCCAAATATGTTAACCAGTTCATAAACATGAAAATTAGAGAATCCAAGACAAAAATATTAAGCAGAGACGTCAGATAAAAATCAATAACTTGTGCCAAGAGCAAACGCGCACCCCCATTAAACCAAACCCTAAAAGCATATTTTATAAGGAATGTGATGCATTGGCTGTAGAAATAGACATGATTACATTTGCTGACTCACAATGAAGCCATAGTCCTAAAAAATAGGTGGATATTTATGTGAAAAGTCCACCCAACAATCAATTAATTAGAAATTCACAATGCAGTGTCAAGAGAAACCCCAATATTACTCGTGTCCACTTACCTTGTACTTGACTTCTAAGCCACAAAACCAATGTGTATATCCTTGCTAAAAGCTGGTGGACACAACAAAAACAAATTAACATAAACAGACAGGACACAGAATATTTTGACAGTGTTTTACCTGTCAAGAAATTCCTAACGAAAAATTAGGAGGGGTAGGGGCTGGAGGGGCACACTTGGACAACCCTTCGATTCGCCAGGAACGAGCAAATGACAAGTTACCAACGTTGCCAGACGACTGTCACCAAAATAAGGAGCCTTGACTCTAATAAGGGTTTTTACTCTAATAAAGTCGTGAAAATGATTCTTTTGATGCAAAATTAAACCCAGCGAAAATACACAAGAGATACTGATATAAAATCAAAATGTCGTTCTATATCAGACGAAGTTTATATATAATCCAAAAATGTAATGGCATTTTGCGCTTTATTTTTTTAAATTATAATGACTGCGTTTTAATGCTTAATAATTAATTCCTGAATAAAAGTACATTTGAAATTTATTGTGTTCTATTCCGTTCTTTTTGAGCACGTTTTTAGTGTAAATTATGTTGAACCTGACAACGTCGATAATGAAGAAACTTTGATAATCTCCATGCGCAATATAATCAGTTTCCGTTTGTTGTTAACAATAGAGGTAAGATCTTGTCTCTTCTATGTACAATTTCTAACGCTGAGGACGCATACATAAAAATATAGTTATATACATTTGAAAGCAACTTTCTTTATTTGAAACGTCAGTATATATTTTTTCTATAGCCCATAGATTTTTAAATATCCCATATCCGATATTAAATTTCTCTACAGGGTGTTTATACAGGGTATCCCACCGGGAACCGCCGCGATCAATATCTGGCAAACTATAATTAGGAGAAATTGAAATGAAAATTGAACAGTATACGTAGGCCATTGGGTGCAAGCGATCTAAAATATTTTCAAGATGGCCACACTTCCGGTTATACCGGAAGTAGGTATCAACTTGCTTATTGTAAATGTAACACCCTATATATTATTACATTTTTGAGTTCTACTCCAAATTATAAACATATTTCATGTACAATATCATATACCTAAGTCTAACCGTTTTTGATATATTTGAAATTTTATGTAAAAAATGACAGTTGCAGCCACTCGTATAGTTTGCCAGATATCGATCGCGGCGGTTCCCGATGGGACACCCGGTATAAAATCCCAGATTTCTAGGAAAAAACATGATTTAACTTATCAAAAGAGATAGACTTTCGAGGCCATTCCTTGAAACAAGTTTTCGGTAATCCATACAAACGCGGGGGGAGGGCTTCTGACCTAATAATCCTCTTCCTGGTGTTCTCGTCTATTGAGGATATTTTGATCAGGCGGTTGATGTTTCTGAGCTTGGCTTGAGTCGGGTCTTTTTTGAGCTTCGTATAAGTGACTGGGTCCAATAAGATCAGAACAGTGTAAGCGTTCAAGCAAACCACTTCTGAAGATGCAAGCCACACGTGCTTGCGAAACGTCAAGAAGAAATTCTACCGAACGACGGCCTAAAAACCCGAAAAACCCACTTGTTTCATGATTTAACTTAATTTATCTAATTCAAACGTGGACTGTTTTTCTAGATAAATATGTCCGGAAATGTTTTGAGGCGAGAAATTAGAATCCGTTAGCACTTTCTATGTATATTAAAAAAAATGTTGTCAGACATTCACACATATTCAAAGGACCAAGGAATTCTGTGAGACAGTATTATAAACTACCTTTAAAATGACAACAAATTATAAAACAAAACGCGTGCATATTTGACGTTGACCTGTAGAACGTATACCCGGTAGATCCCCTACTTGACCTCCAATTGAACGCCTTTCGAGCGCCCCATAGTCAAAAAAAATTATAAACTACATCTGCTACGAAGGAAGAAAATGCACCGCTGAAGGTATTTATTTCAAACACATGGAAGGCCATTTGTCAGAACAAAAAATATTAGTCAAAAGTTTTTTCTTCAAAAAACCGTCCGCCGCATTTTAAATGAATTAAGGACGTTTCTTCTGGGACTCACTGTATGTATGTATAACTACATATTTTTCTTAGGAGGAGAACCTAAGTCGTACAATCCGAAACATGTTAAATAAGTCTTAAAGTAAGTCAAAACATATGGTTTAATAAAAGAAAATCACATAACCATTTAAACATACACGTAAGTACAATGTGTTGTCCCTAAATCGTAAAGTCAAATATGTGCAATAAATTCGTTTTCCATAATTTGGACGTATCAAATCCACCTGTGCAAAAAAATCCATCTGTGTTAAATTTGCAAGTGGTTAACGCACTTTATCACTTAAGGTGTACACGCGTCTGCCTTCCGTAATGTCGATAATAGTTAATTTAGAGTCGAAGCTGCTGGCTAAAAGATAATTGGCTTCGGATGCCAATCCACACAAGTGACGTTACCATAGAATGAATGGTATTGTATCCACCCAGGTTTCTTGTGTCGTAAAGTCGGACAGCTCCTGTCGTCGTAGCAGCTATCGTGAAATTGTTTGAATGCATTGCTATATGGTTTGGCCGATCTGGGGAAAAATGAACCAAGTCGCGGCTCACTGAGTCCCAAATCCGAACTGTACGATGAGCAGGAAGCAATTAAATTTCCAAAATGAGAAAATTTTGCACACCGTACCTAAAAGAAGTACATACATTTAATTATACTAATAAATCAGGCAGGGAAAATTCTAGACAACACCAATCAAAGCCTTGCCAGCATACCAATCCGACCTTAAAGATCTTACGTTAAGAAGTTCGAACAGTTACCTATAACTAGTTTTTATTTTCTCTTTTCAATTACGCAAAACTGAAGTTGTTGGGAGCGATAGCACTGTGCAGTTTTTAAGAACAAGGTCAAATCTCGTTAGAAGGTAACTTTGAGGAAACATCGGACATTTTTCGTGCAACTACATAAATTTTAAGTAAAAAAGTGAGTTCAGACTTTTTAAACTCAATATACTTTGAGTAAATTCAGATTTCCCATACATATGTGCATGACTTTTTCAATCAACTTTGTTAATCTGGAAGTTTCTGAGGGAATATTCTATTTGAGGGCCGTTTCCTCAAAATCTAACAGAGTAAACTAAAAAGATCATGGAGAAAATTGGTCGACTTAAAATTGTTAGATTCAGTTCAAATTTGGCACCTTTTCATAGAGGATTCGGTTCCCGAATGTACGTAAGACGGTTTAGCGCCGGTTGCTCCCAGCACGCCGAAGAGAACACGAAACGCGCGGAAATAGCGTCGAAACAACACCAGAAAATAATTTTTGTAGTAATATAATTTAGGAAATTTTCTAAGGTCGATAGTGCGGTTAAATTCAATTATAACCCAAAACCACCAAACAAACACTAAATTCTGATTGGAACGAGCGAAGCCCTAAAGTCGTTTCGAGTGAAGAAATAAATTATGAAAAAGTGGGTCGATTTGGTCATGCCCACCTATTAGAAATTTGAAATCACTCAAAAATCACTGATTATTTCAAAACGAGTTTCATCCTCATCACTTTTCTGGTGAACAAACTGAAAAATTAATGCAATTGTTAAGGGAGTGCACTTTCAAAAGCTTTTACCTCCGTTAGGCGATATTTTTAGTCTGTAGCGTATATTTACGTAACATTTTTGGGTGTAGTATATGCTCTAATGGTAGTATAGTCTCGCAGATCAAAATTGCATCACATGGTATATTAGAAACCCTTTATAATTTAACGAAAAGATCTATTTTCTGCAGTTTCAAACTTGCTAATTAAATATAAAAAGTTAGACATGAAATTATGTAGAAATGCAGTATGTTCCCACGATTTCTTGTAAACTTTCTTTTCAGATTCCTTGGTCAACTGCAGGGTGAGTTTTTTTCGATGACCAGTACAGGGATCTTCGGAACTAGAGCAGTTACGAAGAAGGTCAAATGGACAAAGAATTGTAGTTTTGCATGCTCTACTCGAAATCTATTTTATTTTTCAAAAATTTGACAGCTGTCAAGAGATATTTGGGAAAAACTTATTTTGGTAAATTTTTAAATTACTCCTAGTTCCGTTGATATTAATTTGACAGGAAAACATTAAATAGAAAACTTGTAGGAAATTGAATTCCAAAGAAAATGGCATAAGACATTTCTCCAAAATAACTGTGATTTTTGACATATGACACAAATTTGAGTTTTTTTAAAGCATTCATACTGATTATTACTTTACCGAATAGAACATTTTATTACGATTTCTGTGATATCTCATATCGTTAGGTTTTTTTCGAAAATAAAGTGTCTGCGAACAATTTATACTTTATCAATTTAGTTGATCGAAGTTAGCCATGGAAAATAGTATAAGACATACAGCATTGTTCCATAGTAACAAATAATAACAGTATGCTTCAGTATTTATTTTGACAGCTACGTCAAAGTTGGCAATAACTTTGACTATAATTAAGACGGCTGCTCATTTAAAGTGTTTATTATAAAAATCAAATGATACCAATATTAATTAAAATTTAACTCTAGAACATTTAATTTTTATTGTAAAACATTTTCAAAAAGTCCACCATTATTATCAATTCCAATATATTCCTGGGTTTCAGTCAATTTTACTGTTTATTATTTAAAATGTTACAAAAACGTTTCGGTGTCTTTCTCCACCATCATCAGTTTGTCTAAAATATACATTTACAATCATCATCAATTAAACAAAAAACTCTAACCAAATTTCACACACTAAATTACAATTACAACACATTAAAAAGTATATTAAGGACATTGGCTTTCAGGTGATGAGCAAGGACAAACATATCCGGGAAAAGACTAGAATCTATTGTCTAGAGATTCAAACCTCAATCTCAACTTACGTGTATAGTTCACTACATGGCAAACACTCACTGGTTACTGAATTTTCCATACTTCACTCGATATCAGCGAGCGAAACAAAAAAACCCGTTTATATTACAGTTTTTTTCTTTCTTTTTTGGTTTTTCAGGAATGCTTGGCAATTTTTCAATATCAGATGTTTATTTTTATTTACCTGGTCCAATCAGTTCACCCACGCGATCATCCAATTAGCGTATGGTACACATAGCTCAGATTGTCTGTATCTGATCTGAAATTTTTGCATTTTGATGTTTCTTAATTTGTATCATTTCATGGATTCTTCTCTTATTATAGTTGTCTTCATTGACCAATATTTGCGTGTTTATCGAAATCAAAATCATGCACCTTTTGTTTTGCATGTTGTGCTAGTGCTGTTGCATTCTCGTCAACCTTTCTTAAGCTGTACTTATGTTCGTATACTCTTTTCTTTAAATATTGCCCTGTTTGTCCTAAGTATGTGCTGTCACAGTTCAAACAGTCAATTTTGTATATTACGTTTGGTGTGTCCAATTTATCGTTTTTAGGCTTAAATTTTGTAAAACATTCTCTTGCCAAGTTGTTTTTAGTTTTTCTCTGCTACAGCAATATTATGTGGTTTTAAAACATTTTTTATTTTGTGTTGATTTCTGGCATGTGCGGTAATGATATATACCTGATTTCACCTTCTTTTTTCTTTTTTATATATTTATGTTGTTCCATCTATCTGCATTGTATATCCTACCAATTCTCTGTTTCATAATTGGCTCGAAGAATTTCTTTGGGGTAGTTGTTCATTATTAGTACTTTTTTTATTTTTTCAAGATTTTTTTGTCTGTATATCTACAATGTGCCAACTTTATCGCTCTATCAGTAAGCTGTTACCACACTTTTTTTATATTGTATAGGTGCATATGATTGGTAATTCAAGTATCTACCAGACCACACATCCTTTGTGTACCAGTTTGTTTTTATTTCCCCATCATTGTCATACATAATCGTCACATCCAAAAAGTTTAATGATTTGTTTTTGCTTCCTCAATGGTGAATTTTATGGTTCATGGAATGCATTAAACTTATCTAGTGTGTATTGAACTTTTTGGTTTGGCAGGCACATTATGCAGTCATCAACGTATCTTTTAAAAAATCCACATTTATAGTTTAAATCAGGTATTAGTTTTTTCTTCTAGACTTTCCATTACAAGGTTTGCAATGTTGCAGCTATGGGAGATCCCATAGCTACTCCATATATTTGTGAATAGAATTTGTCTTCATATCGGAAGTAAGTGGACTTAAGGCATAGCTCTACCGCCCCAATAATTCATTTTCGGGTAACGATGTATGTTCCCTAATTTCAGCCCATATTTTTTTTATGCACTGTATTGAGTAATCTACCGGGATTTTCGTACAACGATACCACATCAAGTGATATCAGGCGATGGTTCTCAGGTATCCTCTGTTTTTTTTATGAACTCACAAAAGCTCCATGAGTCCCTAATGTGATACTGCGAGTTTCCCAATACATTGTTTTGGCAGGCATAATTTTGCTTTGTTTTTGCTAAGTTTGGCAGGCATAATGTGCCTGCCAAACCAAAAAGTTCAATACACACTAGATAAGTTTAATGCATTCCATGAAACCATAAATTCACCATTGAGGAAGACAAAAACAAATCATTAAACTTTTTGGATGTGACGATTATGTATGACAATGATGGGGAAATAAAAACAAACTGGTACACAAAGGATGTGTGGTCTGGTAGATACTTGAATTACCAATCATATGCACCTATACAATATAAAAAAGTGTGGTAACAGCTCTTACTGATAGAGCGATAAAGTTGGCACATTGTAGATACTGCAATAATAATTTCAATAAATTCAGATCAGATACAGACAATCTGAGCTATGTGTACCATACGCTAATTGGATGATCGCGTGGGGTGAACTGATTGGACCAGGTAAATAAATATAAACATCTGATATTGAAAAATTGCCAAGCCATTCCTGAAATAAACTTATAAACGGGTTTTTTTTTGTTTCGCTCGCCTGATATCGAGTGAAGTATGGAAAATTCAGTAACCAGTTGAGTGTTTGCCATTAGTGAACTATACCGTAAGTTGAGATTGAGGTTTGAATCTCTAGACAATAGATTCTAGTCTTTCCGGATATGTTTGTCCTTGCTCATCACCTGAAAGCCAATGTCCTTAATATACTTTTTGTGTTGTAATTTTTAGTGTGTGAAATTTGGTAGAGTTTTTTGTTTTTGATGATGATTGTAAATGTATATTTTAGACAAACTGATGATGGTGGAGAAAGACACCGAAACGTTTTGTAACATTTTAAATAATAAACAGTAAAATTGACTGAAACCCAGGAATATATTGGAATGAATTAAAGTACAGTCAGGAAAATATGCGAAATTATTATCAATGCAAACATTGCAACGATTAAAACTGAATAATTTGCTTTTCTTGCGGAGCGACCCACTATTTTCAAATGCTCTAACAACAGCTTCTTTAAGTGCATTTGAATTGGAATATTGTTTTTGTAAACTCTGTTTTTTACGGCTCCCCAGAAAAAGAAATCCAAAGAGAAAGATCCGGTGATCGAGGTGGCCATAAAACAGGGCCGTTTCGTCCAATCCAAGCCCCAGGAAATGTTACGGCCAGGTGATTCCACACTTGGGAAAAATTATGCGGAGGAGCACCATCATGTTGAAATAATTGCACTTACGCCATGTTTCTAAATCTAAGTCGTCCAGCATAAAATCTAGGTTATTCCGAAGGAATGGGGAATTTGAACGTTTTTTTTATTTCTTTAATATATTTGCCTATCTATAAAAAACGCGCATTCCAAATATCAGCCCTCAAATCGTAATATTTAATTTGCAATAAACAATCAAAGTTGTGAATTCAGGCTCTTCATTTGAAACGACACTAAACGCGCGGGAATGATCATGACGTCATAGCGCTAGTTCGTTCGATCGGAAGGTAATACGGGAATACGGCTTGTTGAATGTCTGGGTGTTTGAATGTTTATTAATAATGGAAGCAACACAAAAACAATATTACAAATGCTGTATGGTGCCACTGTGTCCTAGTACAACTTTTAAAACGCCAGATAAGCTACTTATTCGTATACCACGAGATAAAAGCCGGCGTTTAAAATGGTTAAAGGCATGCAGAATAGCTCACAAGGATATTCATGAGAAGACTACTGCCCATGTGTGTGAAGATCATTTTAACGTAAGTATAAAAAAATTGATTTTGTCTATTGTATAACACATAAATTTTGGGAACAGACAGAATCAAACTAAATATTTAAAGGTTCTGGACATGTTTTACTTTAACTGCCTGAATATCGTATTAAGTGATTGTTGTTCAAAGTTAAAAGTATAGAGAATGAAACCATTAATGTGAAAAGACAATTACAAAAAAATATAATCACAATGAATTAAAACGTTTTTTGAACAACAAGAGCAGAAGTACGAAACTGTGTTCAACAGGTCAGGGCGAAACAAAGAAACAAACTAGAAACATTAGTAACAAAAAAACATGGTAACAAAAACAAATATAGAACTAATGAAAAATGGATAGAGAACTTAACAACGGTAAGCATACCAGACAGTGTCAGGTATGTACTGTCACTTGGCCCAAACTTTTCTATCAACAAAAAACAATACAAACCGATTCATGAATCATAGCAAACATTGAACATGGAATCTTCTCTTTAAATAGCGATAAAAAAAACGAAATAAGAAGTAAGTGTTGTAACATATTAACAAATTTCAAAAATAAATATCGAACAAAGGTGTGCCCAATTATATCAATGGGCTTATACGTGAAACCAAAACCTTCTTAAATGAACACACAAATATCTGCGTGTTAACGGCTGACAAATGTAGCAAGACAGTGGTTATGATGAAAAGTGAATATAGAACAAAAATGCTATCATTAATAAATGATGTAAAAACATATAAACGGGAAAAAAAAGATCTTACTACAAATATTCAAACAAAACTAAATAAAATAATAAATTCATGGCATAAAAATAAATTCATAACAGATAATTTAAAGCGAAAACTGTATTGCAACAACGGCCGAGCACCATTTATATATGGCCTGCCAAAGCTTCACAAAGCAGGCCACCCATTAAGACCGATAGTTAGCAATATAAATGCCCCAACTTACCAATTATCTAAATACCTGTCAGCCGTATTGAGTAATGTATTGGGAAACTCAATATCACATTAGGGACTCATGGAGCTTCTGCGAATTCATAAAAAAACAGAGGATACCTGAGAACCATCGCCTGATATCACTTGATGTGGTATCGCTATACACAAACATCCCGGTAGATTACTCAATACAGTGCATAAAAATAAATGGGCTGAAATTAGGGAACATACATCATTACCCGAAAATGAATTTATTGGGGCGGTAGAGCTGTGCCTTAAGCTTACTTCCTAGGTCACAAATATATGGAGTAGCTATGGGATCTCCCATAGCTGCAACAATTGCAAACCTTGTAATGGAAAGTCTAGAAGAAAAACTAATACCTGATTTAAACTTAAATGTGGATTTTTTAAAAGATACGTTGATGACTGCATAATGTGCCTGCCAAACCAAAAAGTTCAATACACACTAGATAAGTTTAATGCATTCCATGAAACCATAAAATTCACCATTGAGGAAGACAAAAACAAATCATTAAACTTTTTGGATATGACGATTATGTATGACAATAATGGGGAAAAAAAACAAACTGGTACACAAAGGATGTGTGGTCTGGTAGATACTTGAATTACCAATCATATGCACCTATACAATATAAAAAAGTGTGGTAACAGCTCTTACTGATAGAGCGATAAAGTTGGCACATTGTAGATACAGACAAAAAAATCTTGAAAAAATAAAAAAGTACTAATAATGAACAACTATCCCAAAGAATTCTTCGAGCCAATTATGAAACAGAGAATTAATAAAATATACAATGCAAATAAATGGAACAACATAAATAATATAAAAAGAAAAAAGAAGGTGAAATCAGGTATGTATCATTACCGCACATACCAGAAATCAACACAAAAATAAAAAATGTTTTAAAACCACATAATATTGCTATAGCAGAGAAAACTAAAAACAACTTGGCAAAAGAATGTTTTACAAAATTTAAGCCTAGAAGCGATAAATTGGACACACCAAACGTAATATACAAGATTGACTGTTTGAACTGTGACAGCACATACTTAGGACAAACAGGGCAATATTAAAGAAAGAGAATATACGAACATAAGTATAGCTTAAGAAAGGTTAACGAAAATGCAACAGCATTAGCACAACATGCACAACAAAAGTTGCATGATTTTGATTTCGATAACACGCAAATATTGGTCAATGAGACAACTATAATAAGAGAAGAATCCATGAAATGATACAAATTAAGAAACATCAAAATGCAATAAATTTCAGATCAGATACAGACAATCTGAGCTCTGTATATCATACTAATTAGATAATCGCATAAATGAACTGATTGGACCAGGTAAATGAAATATAAACATCTGATATTGAAGAATTGCCAAGCATTCCTAAAACGCAAAGAAAAACCGTAAGATAAACAGTTTTTTTGTTTCGCTCGCCTGATATCGAATAAAATATGGAAAATTCATAACCAGTTGATTGCCGATGTTAGAACTATACACGTAAGTTGGGTTGAGGTTTGAATCTCTAGATAATAGATTCTAGTCTTTTCCCGGATATGTTTGTCCTGACTCATCACCTGAAACCAATGTTCTTAATACTTTTTAATATGTATGTAATTGTATTTTAATGTGTGAAATTTGGTGAGAGTTTTTTATTTGAATTGATGATGACTGTAAATATATATTTAGACAAACTGATGATGGTGGAGAAAGACACCGAAACGTTTTGTAACATTTTAAATAATAAACAGTAAAATTGACTGAAACCCAGGAATATATTGGAATGAAATAACACATAAATATTTGAATTTCTTTGTTTGTTTCTCGGCTGCATTATAGTAATAGTAAATAATAACCTCAAAAATAATTATTTGCTATACTAAAATAAAAAGGATCGAAAGTATCTGCGAAGGAAAAATCTCTTTTTATCATCGTGTATTTACGTTAAATACCTACTATTTTTGTCATGCAATATGAATATTAACTCATATTTTTCACACCAACTTCAGCAAGAGTAGAACTTTCGGTGTTTTTAATGTAAGATGCCACCATAAACATCTCCACCAGTGGTAAAATGTTGATTGTCCTTTTACAAAACCTGCGTCAGTCATTTTGAAAGATTTTCTTTTTCTCCTAATACACTATCGAAACGTTTTAACTTTAAATATCAAGACTGAAGTTACATGTTTACATGCTCCGCATTGCAGCTGCCATGGCCGACTAGCTACTTGACATCACAACTCGTCCCAGCCCATGACGGCGCGTTACGAGAATGATTTGAATTATACAGTTTTTAATTGCTTATATTAATTACATAGAAATAAAAAATTTGTTTTTTGTAAACTGTGGTGTTTTTAATAGTATTAAGTTACGTTTGCGAGTAAAATTTTTCAAATTTAATTTTGTGCAAGTTCCCCAATGGAGAGATACCGACTCCCATTTAACGGCCTTCAAAAATAAATAGTCCAAGAATTTTTGAACCTACCATTCCGCTCCAAACGTTAAACCCAAATTTAATTTGTGGTCTCTTTTGATCCACGTGGTGGGGATTTGTCTACAGTCGTCAACTCTGTCGAGTGGGCCTAGGCCATGTACTCGTTGAAACAATCGCTGGCGAGCGCCACGGCTGGCAGAATCAGACTCAAATGCCGAAGCAAAAGGGGTTTTTGGCTTCCTTTTAGGAAGACCTTTTTCCACAATGAATGCCCCTGAATAAAACAAAATCGCCATTCAAAGGTTGCTCTCCTTTCGTTATGGTGCGGATGCCAGATCGGCGAATGTCCATGTAAGGGTAACCCCAGGAAATGGACCGGTGAGCTGCCATTTAGACATGCTGAAAGGAGGGAACTGGGCCGAATATCATTGCAATTTTTAATAAATATTTTATGTATGTATGTATGGTCGGAGAGTTAGTATTCTTCACGGTCGGAAATTAGTCTTCTTCACGGTCGGAAAGTTAGTCTTCTTCACGGTCGGAAAGTTGGTCTTCTTCACGGACGGAAAGTTAGTCTTCTGGTAGGACTTCGTGGTCGCCTTAAATACCCTTTTTGGTCTCCTCCTATTTTCGCTTGATAGTGGGAGCCCTTTTTGGTAGGGATCCTTTGTTAAATTTTCTTCGCGCATTGGAATGTTTTCCGGTTTTTGGTATTCCTGCTATTTTATGTGGTATTCGAGGGGACATATCTGGTAGTTTCTTTTTCGAAATTTTTGTAGTGCCTGTGCGTGGTTTTTCGGTTGTTAGTATGCTTAGTATTTTGGCTTAGTATTCAGAAAATCTATCTGGTAGTTTCTTTTGCGGAATTCTTGTAGTGTATTTGCGTGTTTTTCGGTTTTTGAAATGCTTGCAATTTTGGCTTGTTATTCAGAAAACTTATTTGCTAGGAATGTTTTGCGAAATTTTGTGGTGTACGTGAGGGATATCGGTACAATTGCAAAGTACTACTAAGAAGTAAATAGCTATCCGTTTACGGGGGCCCTTGAAAACGATTATTCACCCAATGCTGGCTTAAATCAGCCGGACAGAAAGAAAATTTTAGTAACCTTCGTTACAAACGGAACTAGGAGTAATTTAAAAATTTACCATAAATAAGTTTTTCCCAAATATCTTTCACATCTGTCAAATTTTAGAAAAATAAAATTGATTTCGAGTAGAGCATGCAAAATTACAATTCTTTGTCCATTTGACCTTCTTCGTAGCTGCTCTAGTTCCGAAGATCCCTGTACTGATCATCGAAAAAAACACCCTGCAAAATTATAGGTTCTTCCGAAGTTTTGCCAAAAACAAATAGATTGAAAATTGAAGGCAATGAATAATAACCAATATATGGTTAAATTAACTGTAGTTAGAAAATGTAATGAGTAAAACGTTATTTAGGTTTCAAGGGGCTGAATCTGAATAGAAGTTGTTAAAACGAGGCACAAACATAAGACTTACCCAGTCATTATGCCCTAAGTAACTTGTAATAGACTGACGGGTGTTAACGTCCCACAGTTTGACGGATTTATCATTTGAGGCAGACAAAACCTTCATTCCATCTGGCGAAAAACTAACACTATTAACAGCACGGCGGTGGGCTGTAAATTTTGTGGCGGCTCCTAAATTGCTTGGAACCCAAAATCGGACATTGCCATCTTTTGAACTTGATGCCAGTATGTAGGAATCTGGAGAGAAACTTACGCAAGTAACAGCATCTCTATGACCAGAAAATGTATAGCTGGGTTCAGTTGGCAATATCAGACCAATTCGTCCAGAGCTTAATACTGTCGTCTACAGAACTGCTTGCAAATTGTTGGCCATTTGGGCTAAAGCTAACGCTTGTCACAGATAGTTCTCCCAAAACGGCATGAACCTTAGGGTCGTCATAGACGGGGCTTGCAACCGACATTATTGAACAAAACTTTTCGGCTTTTGCTTCAAACGTTAAACTTGGAAAAGGGCCGCAGCTCAGAGTACACAGTGACCATGAAAAACGTACACTGTTGTCGCTCATTTGGCCTGCAGCACTTTTTGCTTCTTACTTGCCTCATAGAAGACAGACAATTGATTATGAATTGTTAAAACATAATTCCAGTCCTCAATGATCGGTTTGCGTTAATAATTGAGGCAGATTTATTCTCTGATTGAGGCACTACCTAAGCTACATTTAGTGATTCTTTGGCGTAGCCAAATATTTTACAGGGATTGATTTTACAATAAATTGCCATAACCGGCAGCTATGCTAAAGTCGGTTAAAAATTTTAATCCCCAAGAATGTTTATTGACAATTTGAATACTTGGTTGCAGTGATTTTGAAAATCACTGCCCGGTTACCAGTATTATTACCTCCTAGCTCATTACTCCCTAGAGAATAATGAGAAAGGACTATGATTAGTCCCTAGTGCAGAGTGGTCAAGATTTACTACCAAATACTAACTTAACTCTGTTAATGTTAAAGTCTTAAAGTTCAAGTAAAAACATATGGTGTGATAAAAGAAAATCACATAAACATTTAAACATACACGTAAGTACAATGTGTTGTCCCTAAATAGTAAAGTCAAATATGTGCAATAAAATTCGTTTTCCATATTATCAGAGACGTATCAAGTCCACCTGATGCAAAAAAATCTCCATCTGTGTTAAACTTGCAAGTGGTGAACCCAGCTTTATCACTTAAGGTGTACACGGGTCTGCCTTCCATAATGTCGATAATAGTTAATTTAGAGTCCAAGCTGCTGGCTAAAAGATAATTGGCTTTCGGATGCCAATCCACACAAGTGACGTTACCATAGAATGAATAGTGTTGTATCAACTTCTTGTTTCTTATGTCGTAAATTCGGACAGCTCCTGAGTCCATAGCAGCTATCGTGTAATTGTTTGAATGCATTGCTATATAGTTTGGACACGCGTTATTTCCGGTAAAAATATGAACCAAGTCGCGACTCACTGAGTCCCAAATCCGAACTGTACAATCATCTGAGCAGGCAGCAATTAAATTTCCAAAATGAGAAAATTTTGCACACCGTACCTAAAAGAAGTACATACATTTAATTATACTAATAAATCAGGCAGGGAAAATTCTAGACAACACCAATCAAAGCCTTGCCAGCATACCAATCCGACCTTAAAGATCTTACGTTAAGAAGTTCGAACAGTTACCTATAACTATTTTTATTTTCTCTTTTCAATTACGCAAAACTGAAGTTGTTGGGAGCGATAGCACTGATGCAGTGATTTTAAGAACAAAGTCAAATCTCGTTAGAAGGTAACTTTGAGGAAACATCGGATATTTTTCGTGCAACTACATAATTTTTAAGTAAAAAAGTGTTCAGACTTGTTTAAACTCAATATACTTTGAGTAAATTCAGATTTCCCATACATATGTGCATGACTTTTTCAATCAACTTTGTTAATCTGGAAGTTTTTGAGGGAATATTCTATTTGAGGGCCGTTTCCTCAAAATCTAACAGAGTAAACTAATAAAGATCATGGAGAAAAGTGGTCGACTTAAAATTGTTAGATTCAGTTCAAATTTGGCACCTTTTTCATAGAGGGTTCGGTTCCCGAATGTACGTAAGACGGTTTAGCGCCGGTTGCTCCCGCAGACGCCGAAGAGAACACGAAACGCGCGGAAATAGCGTCGAAACAACACCAGAAAATAATTTTTGTAGTAATATAATTTAGGAAATTTTCTAAGGTCGATAGTGCGGTTAAATTAAATTATAACCCAAAACCACCAAACAAACACTAAATTCTGATTGGAACGAGCGAAGCCCTAAAGTCGTTTCGAGTGAAGAAATAAATTATGAAAAAGTGGGTCGATTTGGTCATGCCCACCTAGAAATTTGAAATCACTCAAAAATCACTGATTATTTCAAAACGAGTTTCATCCTCATCACTTTTCTGGTGAACAAACTGAAAAATTAATGCAATTGTTAAGGGAGTGCACTTTCAAAAGCTTTTACCTATGTTAGGCGATATTTTTAGTCTGTAGCGTATATTTACGTAACATTTTTGGGTGTAGTATATGCTCTAATGGTAGTATAGTCTCGCAGATCAAAATTGCATCACATGGTATATTAGAAACCCTTTATAATTTAACGAAAAGATCTATTTTCTGCAGTTTCAAACTTGCTAATTAAATATAAAAAGTTAGACATGAAATTATGTAGAAATGCAGTATGTTCCCACGATTTCTTGTAAACTTTCTTTTCAGATTCCTTGGGGATTCCAGGGGCAGAATCTGAATAGAAGTTGTTAAAACGAGGCACAAACATAAGACTTACCCAGCTATTATGCCCTAAGTAACTTGCAATAAACTGACAGGTGTTAACGTCCCACAGTTTAACGGATTTATCATTTGAGGCAGACAAAACCTTCATTCCATCTGGCGCAAAACTAACACTATTAATAGCATGGTTGTGGGCTTTAAATTGTGTGGAGCCTCCTAAAATGCTTGGAACCCAAAATCGGACATGGCGATCTTTTGAACTTGATGCCAGTATGTTGCAATCTGGAGAAAACTTATGCAAGTAACAGCATCTTTATGACCAGAAAATCTATAGCTGGGTTCAGTTGGCAATGTTTCAGACCATTTCGTCCAGACCATAATACTGTGGTCTGCAGAACTGCTTGCAAATTGTTGGCCATTTGGGCTAAAGCTAACACTTGTCACAGATAGTTGATGTCCTCCCAAAACGGCATGAACCTTAGGGCCGTCATTGACGGGGCTTGCAACCGACATTATTGAACAAAACTTTTCGGCTTTTCTTCAAACGGTAAACTTGGAAAAGGGCCGCAGCTCAGAGTACACAGTAACCATGAAAAACGTACACTGTTGTCGCTCATTTGGCCTGCAGCACTTTTTACTTCTTACTTGCCTCATAGAAGACAGACAATTGATTATGAATTGTTAAAACATAATTCCAGTCCTCAATGATCGGTTTGCGTTAATAATTGAGGCAGATTTATTCTCTGATTGAGGCACTACCTAAGCTACATTTAGTGATTCTTTGGCGTAGCCAAATATTTTATAGGGATTGATTTTACAATAAATTGCCATAACCGGCAGCTATGCTAAAGTCAGTTAAAAATTTCAATCCCCAAGAAAGTTTATTGACAATTTGAATACCTGGTTGCAGTGATTTTGAAAATCACTGCTCGGTTCCCAGTATTATTACTCCCTAGCTCATTACTCCCTAGAGAATAATGAGAAAGGACTATGATTAGTCCCTAGTGCAGAGTGGTCAAGATATACTACCTAATACTAACTTAACTCTTTGATACTACAATGATAAATTATTATATATACAAGGGGTTGGTAAATAAATGCCATAAATTTCAAGAGGTGATTCTGTATGAAAAAATAATGACAATTTAAACTGGTGAGTTTTTCGGATTTTTCGGTCGTAAAATGAATTCGAACACGAGCACCATGAATTAGAAATTCCATTTTACGACGGCCTAAAAACCCAAAAAACTCACCAGTTTCAAGGAATGGCATCGAAAACCTAACTCCATTTATAATGACTGAAATCTGAAATTGTTCGAAATAGGGAAATGAAATTTGGTGGGTTTTAAGAGGTAGTCAATGTTTTTAACATATATATTTTTTATTATTATGGCATCCACTTGAAACAGAATTTTTAAAATAGGTTTTTTTTTGTTGCTTGGTTTGAAATATATTTCAAAATAACATTTCTTCCTTGAAATTCTGAATCTCAAGATTTCTGAAACTCAAGAAGCTGATTCTTCTATCATGTGTAATGAGAATAGTGAATTTATTACATCACGTCTCGGAGGTTTCAATAACGGACACATCGTGTAACTACTTGAACTGGGTAAAACACCAAAGTATAAGAAGAAGAAAGACGTGTCTGTTGAGGTTATGAATATTTGTTTGGCCAAAAATTTGCCAACAATGTTAAATAGTTTATGATTATTAATTAAGATTAAAATTAAGTATAGCTGTCTTATAATCCTAAAAAATTAAGTGATGGGCAGTGCAGTGAGTAGAAGTTTGGACCTATCTACCAATGAGTATTGTTTGAAGTTCGTCGGAAAAGAGCCAATATCCGTAAACCACCCTTTTTGGAACAGATTTTTATCATTTAATATAACTCCACCAACAACAAGGTAAGTCGGTATGATAGGCAAACACTTGTTTTCTTAAATCCCCCAAGAGGATGTCTCATGGGGCTCATGAAAACGAAAAGGTTTTCAAAAGAAGCATGCTGTTAGTTTTGCTATGTTTAGCATGTAGGTACTAACTGAACTAGAATCACATATCACAAGTTAGTTACAGTTATATTTCTACTATATAGACAGTTGCATTGTTTCAACGCAGAACTTGTTAGTATCAAGATACTGTGGTTCTGATCATTTTCGGAAAAATCCGAAATACCGTCTACGTCCATGACTGCGTCCAGACGTGACGAACCGGGCCTGAGCCGCGGCACATTCCATTGAAGTTTCGTCAAAAAACCGACAGCCGATCCCTTTTCTGTCGTCCAGGAACATCAAAGGAAACTTGCCGCGGCTGAGGCTCCGCTCGTCAGGTCTGAACGCACCTAAGGTACCTTGAACCGTGAGCCACCCTGCATACTTAATTAATATGCTCAATCATTATTATTACACATTTGGTCTCATACATGCATTTTAAGGAACGACCAGATTTTGTTGGAATCAAAAATTGAGTCATTGTGCCAAGAGCTGTTAAAAAACAGTGTGGAATCCCGCAATGTAAGCACTCTTATACGATTATTTGTAAACAGATCATCTGAACTTTTAGGAGCGACCGATGCAAATGCGTGAGTTAATAAATATATAATTAATAATACAGTTAATATATAATTATTAATATTTATATATTTTTTATAATTATAATTATAATAGTTAATAAAATATATATTAGTCAAACATTTTGCGTGTTTAAGAATGAGTACACGACTTGTATTGTTATTTTAGCAGCATCTTTAACTGGCAATTATTCAACACTCTTTTTACGATAAGATGTGTGTTAAAGTTCTTTATTGAAACAACTACAGAAGAACAACTCTTGGAGCTTATAGAACATGATTCCAATGAATCTAATTTAGAATCATTTATTGGCGCGCTATTCGCCATAGTTGTGGATGTTCCAGTACAAGACACAACTTATGGAATTCACTTGGAAGCTATCACATGTCTTTTGATATTGTTGTCAGTTCAGTTTCATTGTGGACAGAGATCAGATAACAGTATCGTCTATCATACTGTCATGAACGGACGTCATGTTATAAGTTCTCCACTTTTTGTAAAATGTCTTATGATCAATTTCATCAATCAGCAGGCTTTGCCTCCCGGATACGGCGCAGGACATGGACATAGCTTAGTAATAGGTAGGTACACTTATAAATAAACTCAAGTATTATTAAGCGTTTTTAAAGTCATAATTCGACGGAATTTTATTTTGGTGTTTTCATAGTACACTTGCGTGCATTGAAATCGGCCCACAGTAAACTTTTGACTTTAACTATATATTTTTTTAAAACTATTCATCAGACCAAAAAAAAAGAAATATGTGCTGTTTGAAAGACAATTTAATATAGTTTAATGTGAGTATAAATTATTGTGAGTATCCTATGTTTAACATAGTGAAATTAATGCATTAAGCAAATTAAGCTTTTTTATTATTAACATAAATACGGTTATTGACAATTTAAAACTTAATTTTTTAATAAAGGGTATGACCGCCTCTTTCCCTAATAACTTCTCTCATATGATTAGGCATAGATCTAATCAAGTTTGCTATTGTTTCTTGAGGGATGTAAAACCACTCTTCTACTGCAACAATAAGCTGTGGGATCGAGTTTGGAGTATGAAGTCTAGCTCGAATTCTTCGTTTAGCTCATCCCATAAGTGTTCGATCGGATTTAGGTCAGGACTGTATGCTGGCACTCCATAACCCGAAAACCGACTTCTGCAATGTAATCTTTCACGATTCTTGCGGTGTGCGGCCTGGCATTGTCATGCATAAAGGTAAATTCGTCTCAAATGTAGTCGACGTAAGGTACCACATCAATTGCTAAAATCTCCTCGATATATCTAACAGCCGTTAAACCTCTTCTTCCGTGAACACGGTCCCCTACGAATGAACTCAGGGTCGGTTCGTGCTCCTATAGAAATTGCACCCCAGATCATACAGGAACCACCTCCATAAGCACTCCGCTCTTCAAAGCAGCAATCTGCAAATCGCTCTCTTGGTCTTCGGTACACTTTCCTTCTTCGTCGCTACCATGGAGGCATATTCTGGTCTCATCTGAGAAGAGAATAGATCCCCATTGTTCCAACGTCCAATTCAGATGATCCCGTGCAAAACGCAGGCTTGCTTGCCGATGAGCTCGAGTAAGCTTTGGACCAATCGCAGGTGTTTTAGGGGTCAGGTTATTTTCCTGCAGTCTTCATCTTACTGTCCACTGACGAATAGCCATTTCTCGTACCTCACGGAGCTGTCGTTGCACTTGAACGGCATTAAGTTGACGATTTCTTAATGTTGTGGACACAATAAAGCAGTCATCACGAGCGGTTGTAAATCGCCTTCTGCCTGTTTCAGGTCGCCTATGAAAGGATCCAGTCTCCTCATAACGTTTGCATACTCTTCGGACCGCTGCGCGTGTCATACCCAATTGTCTAGCAACAGCTCGCTGACTCAGTCCATTTTCGATTAAAGCAATAACTTGGCCGGCTTTTTGTGGTGTAGTATGCATTAAACTAACACACTTAAACACTATTAGGGTTATGAAAAACGAATTAACATACAAATTTAAGTTGCAAACGTAATAATTTTAATATTTGACAATTTTTTATTTTCGTTACAAACACCACATAAACACGTTTCTTTGATCTACCGCTCGCTACGCATATAAACGACAAGCCTTCTTGATAAATTTATACTCACATTAAAGCATATCAAATTGTCTTTCAAACAGCATATTTCTTTTTTGATCTGATGAATAGTTAAAAAAATATATAGTTAAAGTCAAAAGTTTACAGTGGGCCGATTTCTATGCACACAAGTTTACAAGTTTTTATATTCTATTAACATTTTTCAGTAGTATTACGGTTGAAATTTCGTATATGTACACTTCTAGCGTTCGCAGTTTCACTTTTTTAAGCTTCATGCTTTTACTGTTAGTCAGGTTTTAACCAAGTTGTCAACATGCAGGTGATGAAGTGCCACGAAAGTTATGTTACACAGAATGTAATAGAAAAGTTTTAGCTGAATAATAAAAATGTTTCAATATTTTAGGATTAGCTTCAGAGCTTTGGTCTATTTTGACATTTTCAAAAAAAACTGAAGATGCCGAAGTATCTGAACAAAGTGATTTCCAGAGGGCTCCGCTGGCCACGCAAAGTATATTATTGCTTCTGGTGTTAGTGCATAACTGGACTACTGTCAACAATCCATACAGACTGAGCTTATTTTCTTGTTCAAATCAAGGTAATTATTAAATTATAAGTGATGGAATTGATTCAAAATTGCGTCATTCATCTGGGGACATTTACAGAGTACAGAAGAAATTGTGAAAAATTTAATTCGCACTGAGAACCAACGTATTTGCAAATTGTAAATTGCATTTTACTGTTTAAACAGTTTTTTCACCAGTTTAGAAAAACAGAAAGTTATAGAATTAAATTTTCCAATTGCATTTCATTTAAATTACAGTTCCAATACGCAGTACAATGCGTACAATCCCTACACGAGTTTTGTCCATGTTTATTCATAATTTATCACAGAACTATTCATATGTCGGCAAAATGCATTATTTATTATGGTATAGTCATTAGGCCGGACCTTAATTTTGTTTTTCTTCGGGGCCTTGATCCCCGGCTGAAAATATCTTCTATGGACTCTGAAAAA
>JAJTJO010000922.1:0-12524 GCA_024550625.1 Dendroctonus valens
GATGCGAAAAGGGCGCAACTCTAGCGCTTGGTGGAAGACCATTCCAGTGTTAAAAATGAAGACTAATTTAAACCGATGGGGAAAACCCCAAGGCATGCAATTGCTGAATATTCCCTTGCATAATCTGGGGTCAACATAAAGGCGCCAACAGATCGAAGCATGCTCATACTTTCACTGAAACAAATTGGCAATGTTTGGTTTAATTTATTATGTTTTTGCAGAGTGAAACGCCTAGATGACCGCCTTCTGCTCTTCCCGGCGTTTCGTCGCCTTGTAGTCCTAAAATCCCCCAGTCAAAAAAGCCAAATTATTCAAGCTCTTGTTTACCTTCCAGAAGGTTCGCACTTCTTGAACGTCCTTTCTTCGGCGCACCCAGTAACCCCTCATGAACGCCTGTATTTTAAGGGTTGCATATGCCCGGCTCCAAATCAACGAAAACGGATAAAAAGGTCGCGGATGAGCGTCTAGTCGGTCTTTCACCCATTTCATGTCGAAAATGTATGTCCAGGATTGTCTTCGTTCCGGGTACCGAGGGTTCATGTTGTAAAGGTACTCGCTGATGAAATCAATGCCATTCAAGGCGCTTTTGCGGCGCTGTTTTAAAGAAAAATGCAGTTTTTCATTAAGATCGTGCTGGTTTTGTGTTTCCTTCCTAAAAATTTGCCGGTAGATTTAGGCAAACACACAAAGCCTTCTGATCCGAAATAACCGACGAAAAATGTATAGTCAAGTTTTGAATTTTCGGTCTTCTAGTGACGATGAATGCTAAGAACCCGGTGAGCTCAGAAACAACACACTAAACCTTTCTGAACCGAAATATGATGGCCAATTTTAAGCAGTTTTGATCTTGATTAGTCGGTAACTTCCCGTGCATGAACTCCACCGAATTCAATATACGTTTTCAAAGCTTTTAAGGTCGCAGAAAATCCCTTGAACTCAGAAGTGAACACAATACAATATTCTGATCCAAAATATTCGAAAACTAAGGGTACATTTATGTTCAGACCCTGACAAGATTTGTTATGTTCTAAATTCATGCATCCTACATAGGCGTTTTGCGCATTTTACTCAGAAATAAAACACTAGTCCCTTCTGATCCGAAGTAACTGATCATTATGGTCCATTTTGAGATTTTTCGATTCTTAATCGACTCGATTTTGCGGTGTTCTGAACTCAAACATTCTTTGTATTTATATTGCACGAATTTTTGGTCGAAAAGAGTACCTGAGCTCAGAAACAAACACACTAAACCGTTCTGAACCGCAATATGATGGCCAATTTTGAGCAGTTTTCATCTTGATTAGACGCTAACTCCCCGTGCATGAACTAACCGCACTCAATATACGTTCTCAAAGCTTTTTAGATCGCAGATAACCCTTGAACTCAGAAGTGAGCACAATACAATATTCCGATCCGAAACATTCGAAAACTAAGGGTACATTTAGGTTCAGACCCTGACAAGATTTGCTATGTTCTAAACTCAAGCATCCTACATATGCGTTTTGCGCATTTTACTCAGAAATAAACACACTAGTCCCTTCTGATCCGAAGTAACTGATCTTTATGGTCCATTTTGAGATTTTTCGATTCTTAATCGACTCGATTTTGCGGTTTCTGAACTCAAACATTCTTTGTATTTATATTGCACGAATTTTTGGTCGAAAAGAGTACCTGAGCTCAGAAACAAACACACTAAACCGTTCTGAACCAAAATATGATGGCCAATTTGGAGCAGTTTTGATCTTGATAGACGCTAACTCCCCGTGCATGAACTCAACTGCACCGAATATACGTTTCTCAAAGCTTTTTAGGTCGCAGACAATCCCTTGAACTCAGAAGTGAGCACAATACAATATTCGATCCGAAACATTCGAAACTAAGGGTACATTTAGGTTCAGACCCTGACAAGATTTGCTATGTTCTAAACTCAAGCATCCTCCATATGCGTTTTGTGCATTTTACTCAGAAATAAACACACTAGTCCCTTCTGATCCGAAGTAACTGATCATTATGGTCCATTTTGAGATTTTTCGATTCTTAATCTACTCGATTTTGCGGTGTTTTGAACTCAAACATTCTTTGTATTTATATTGCACCAATTTTTGGTCGAAAAGAGTACCTGAGCTCAGAAACAAACACACTAAACCGTTCTGAACCGAAATATGATGGCCAATTTTGAGCAGTTTTGATCTTTATTAGCCGGTAACTGCGCGTGCATGAACTCAACCGCACTCAATATGCGTTTTCAAAGCTTTTTGGTCGCAGACAATCCCTTGAACTCAGAAGTGAACACAATACAATATTCTGATCCGAAACATTCGAAAACTAAAGGTACATTTAGATTCAGACTCTGACAAGATTTGCTATGTTCCAAACTCAAGCATCCTACATAGGCGTTTTGCGCATTTTACTCTGAAATAACCACACTAGTCCCTTCTGATCCGAAGTAACTGATCATTATGGTCCATTTTGAGATTTTTCGATTCTTAATCGACTCGATTTTGCGGTGTTCTGAACTAAACATTCTTTGTATTTATATTGCACCAATTTTTGGTCTAAAGAGTACCTGAGCTCAGAAAAAACACACTAAACCGTTCTGAACGTCCGCCGTATGGACTCCACACTAAAAATTCGTATTTTGAGCGGTTTAAGATTGAAAGCAATCCTTCGAGCTCAGAATATAATAAAACAGATCCTTCTGATCCGAAATAATTTTCTATGTTGGTCCATTTTGAAATGTTTCGATCATTAACCGTCGCTTTTTACCGTGTTCTGGCTTCAAACACTCATTTTATGCATATGAGGAGCTTTTCAGGTGGAGAAGCGTCCCTAAGCTCAGAATAATAACCTCAATAGACCCTTCTGATCCAAAACATCTAAAAATTATGGTCTGTTTGGGATATTTCGAGCTTTAACCGACGATTTTCGGTCTAGTCTTGACTCAAAATCATGCACAAGAGCGTTCTGATCCGGCAAATATGGCCTGTGTTGAAAATTTTCGATCTTTAACCGGCGATTTTGGCTCGATTTTGAACTGAAACCCAATAACCATGCGCATTGGGGAGCATATCCTCAACCTTTCCTATATATTCGCAAAAACCTGAGCTGACCTGAGCTCTCTTCAAACCCTTCTGATCCGAAATAGCCGCAAAATATGCATAATTCTGAGATCTCCCATTGAAATTTTTGGTTGGGAATCGAACTCTTTTACTTTACTCCCTCATTAACTCACGTAGCAGCTGGATTCTTCGCGAACAGTTTCGAGCAAATCAATCATCGCTTGCCGAAGAATTGGTAGAAGGGCGGCGTTTAAGGCAGCGATCAGAGGAACTGAAGGGAAGAACGTTGGATTGAGGACGAACTTTTAAAAGCTCAAAACACGTACGTTGCTCCACCCCAATCTGTCCTTCTGGTGTATTGCGCCTCTTCAAGTACTCATCCAGTTCGTCTCTGTTCTTTTCGCACTCATCCACAATCCCCCTCCAGATACTGGGGCCCTCGTGATCCGATTCGCTCTCATCGCTTGATGGAGGCTCCGCCCAGTCAGTAGGACTAGTTGGGTGGATGATATCAATATCAGAAGTGTCCGACATTTAGTGCAGTTGACGTTGACATTGATTGATGCGTAGGAAGGGCATAATTGAAAGATTCTTTTGCGCATTGTATTGTCTAATTTTGCCAAAGTGCTACCCAAGCGCCCTGTATAGAGCCAAGGCTTCATTCAGCAGGAAAGCAACTTGACAAAACGCCCCGCATTTGTAAAATTGCTTTCGCCTCGGCCCGCTCTGAATGGTCCCTGCGTATTTACAAAAATCGTCTTATTGTACTTCTACTAATAAATAAATAACTAGCTAAACCAGGCCTATGTACAGGGTCTCTTTGACTCGGCTCAGCTACCCTGTACAGTTATCAGCCCAAATCCGCCAAAGTCTCATTCAATTCACTCAGCTTCACTGCGTTGTGGCTCTTCCGGTATAGCAACTGTCGCTATAATGCCTGCCCTCCCGCACGTATTCTTCCACGCTCTTGTTCGGATCGTTGGCCGCAACGAGCGCTGAGTGCAGCTTCGAAGCCAGCCAGCACATGAGGAAAGCGGCCAGAAACAGTAGACAGCCCAATATTGCCGCAATTGCCTAAAAAGAGGCGGGTTTCCAGATCGTTGTAGGCCCAAAGTCAGCTGTGAGCTTACCAGGAAGGTGCTGCAGCTGCTTTCGATGGCCGAGGCTTTTTCATACAGCTCCCCAGGCATGAGCACGGTGTATTCCAGATTGCCGTTGATCTTCGTAAAGTGAGTGGAGTTGTACCTTTGGAGGCCCACTTCGGAGTTGGCTGTTTCCACCACTTCAATCACTTCGGCTGTATCACGACGGCGCCTCCTGCCAAATCGATTCATTAGTAAACCTCTGAAGAAGTTTGCTGAAACTGGATATATACCTTCTTCTGCCATGAGCAGTGGGCTCGTAAAGATCCAACAAAAGTCCGGCGGACAGTCCACAGACTCCATGCAGGCCTTGATCTGCGAATGGATCCAGAGCGTCGATCTCTCCTTCATGGTGCTGAGGAGGAAGGCCTCAAAGTCCAGATAAACTTCGTTGGTGCGATCCTTGAACTTGTCGGGCTGGCGGGGAATGATGCTGGCAAAGTCGGTGTTTCGGCACCTGAAGACCAACAGCGCCCGTTAATGATGGTAATTATGCAAATCAGCCCGGAGGAACCTTCATTATTTCTGCATACCCTAATTACGCGTACAAGTACCGATTCCGGAGCCAGCATGGTTGAACGAGAACGCGCCGCTTTTGCCGAAAAACAACCGTTTGGTTTCTCTATGCTTCACAACACCAAAAAATTGGACCGAAAATGCCGCATGCCACGCTACTGGTTGTCGGCAATTATTGCGGCGACTGATTAGCTGATTAAATGTTGCTTTGTTGCTGAGTGAGGCTTGTGTGGAGGGAGGCACATGGTTTATGCGAAAATAGAGAAAATCGCGCGTCCAAAGAGAAAAAACCCAAATACCCGCATTGCATTGGAAAAGCTGTACCAGATGGCGGAAAAATGCGGCAGGAATTCAGTAGCACTCAGAAGGAATGTGCGCTTCATATCTATCAGGTTTCATGTGCCTACCTACACCCAGTTGGCCTGAATTCATCGCGAAATGCATATTTAATATATTGAAGAAAATGGTTTTAAAAACGGCAATTTTCAACTGCAGCAAGCAGTATCAACCGGGCATTACGCTTTACATGCAAGTGTGTCAACTCGATGTTTAACAGAGTAAAACAAGAGCACGTTACGACACAAGGGGCCTTTGATGCGAAGAGCGGATGCACCTGTGGATGGGCAAATATTTGCTCCATCCCAAGCTCCATAACAAGCCATGATTATGGGCCATAAAGTGCTGGTAAACAGTAGATAAACGCCGCTCTTACCCGTCTTTGACTAGAACAACACTGCCAGGCATGTGAGGGTCATCCGGATCAGGAGACACAGTCACCTCCATTAGTTTCACGTACTTCCAAGCGGAGTCTGGATTGATGCGAGCTCTCAACTGCAGCTTGGTGCCTGTTGAGTTCAGGAATTGCAGTTAAAAAAATCGTTTTCGATGGAGAATCGTACCAATTGGCACGGCCTGATCCACTGGCAGCTCCTTGTTGCTGGACATGTTGCTGATTTTGGCTGCAGGAGCCTCCTTATACAAGGCCACCTCATACTCCAACCTGCCGGGAGTTTCCTCCACTATTCCGGACACTCTGGCGCCGTGCGGGCTGCAAAAGAGTGAGTGAGAAAAACACTCACAAGCAGGAAAAAACACTTACAAGCTTCCCGCGAATCCTGCCGCTTTGTTCTCGATGATGGTGGGCTCGGGAGGTTTGCACATGATGATCATCCTGATCAGATTGCATCACCACGCCCGGAAACTGAGGGAACCAGATTCTTATATGCACGAAGCCCTGAAATCGACAAAGAAATAGGTGAAGAACGGTTTTACGTACCTAATCAGACGCAACGGCCATTTTAAGAGTGTTTCCAGTAGCCTAACCTCTAAGAAGTTATAAGCAAAATAGTGCGAACACTTTTATTATCACTGGAAATACAGTGGATATGGGGGCAGTTGTGAAGAGCGCTTTGATAGACTGTTTCGAGCACGAATTTTACTCGTTAAGTTTCCATCGAAATTCCTAACCTTTAAAATGTAACAAACTATTGGACATTTTTCAACATTTTGTGGCATATCTCGGAATTCGCTGAAAATACATGGGCAGACGTACGATGCTTTTCAATGGCGCGCTTTGAGTCCAAAATTTTACTTCTCATTTTCTCAAAATTCCTAACCTCTGAAAAGTTACAGGCTAAATGGTGTGAGCGATTGAATATTTTCACTCATATCTCATTAACCGTTCAAGATACTCGCACAGTTGAAAGGATCCTTTTGGTAGACCTTTTGAGTACTAACTTTGGCTCGTTACGTTTTCAAAATTCCTAACCTTTAAGAAGTTGCAAGCAAATTGTGGATATTTTCAACATTTGCATATCTCGGAATTGGCTGAAAATACAGGGTAGACGTACGAAGCTTATCAATAGCGTTTTGAGTCCTACATTTTACTTCTCAAGTTTTCTCAAAATTCCTAACCTCTGAAAAGTTACAGGCAAAATGGTGCGAGCGATTGAACATTTTCACTCATATCTCGTTAACCATTCAAGATACGCGCACAGGCTAAGGACCCTTTTGAGTACTAACTTTGCTCGTTACGTTTTCAAATTCCTAACCTTTAAGAAGTTGCAAGCAAAATGGATATTTTAAATTTTGATGATATCTCGGTATCGGTTGAAAATACATGGCAGCCGTACGAGCTTTTCGATAGAGCGTTTTGAGCACTACATTTACTTCTGAAGTTTTCTCAAAATTCCTAACCTCTGAAAAGTTACAGGCAAAATAGTGCAAACGATTGAACATTTTCACTATCTCGTAACCATTCAAGATACGCGCACAGGCTAAAGGACCCTTTGATGCTAATTTGGTCGTTACTTTTTAAAAAGTCCTAACCTTAAGAAGTTGCAAGCAAAATGGCGGATATTGTTGAACATTTTGATGAATATCTCGGTATCGGTTGCAAATACATGAGCAGTGTACGGCCTTTTAGATAGAGCGCTTTGAGTACTACATTTTACTTCTGAGAGATTTCTAAAATTCCTAACCTCTGAAAAGTTACAGGCAAAATAGTGCAAACGATTGAGCATTTTACTCATATCTCGTCAACCGTCAAAAATAGGCGGGTGGTCTGAAGGACCCTTTCAATAAAACATTTTGAGTAGTAACTTTTCCAAAAATTCCTAACCTTCAAGAAGTTAGAAGCAAAATGGCGCGTTGTTGAACATTTGGATGCATATCTCGGTACGGTTGCAAATACATGAGCAGTGTAGGCCTTTCTAGATAGAGCGCTTTGAGTACTACATTTGACTTCTGAGAGATTTCTCAAAATTCCTAACCTCTGAAAAGTTACAGGCAAAATAGTGCAAACGATTGAGCATTTTCACTCATATCTCGTCAACCGTCAAAAATAGGCGGGTGGTCTGAAGGACCCTTTCAATAGAACATTTTCAGTAGTAACTTTTCCTAAAAATTCCTAACCTTCAATAAGTTAGAAGCAAAATGGCGCGCGTTGTTGAACATTTGGATGCATATCTCGGTAACGGTTGCAAATACATGAGCAGCTGTAAGGACCATTTCGATAGAGCGTTTTGAGTACTACATTTGACTTCTGAGAGTTTTCTCAAAATTCCTAACCTCTGAAAAGTTACAGGCAAAATAGTGCAAACGATTGAGCATTTTCACTCATATCTCGTCAACCGTCAAAAATAGGCGGGTGGTCTGAAGGACCCTTTCAATAGAAACATTTTCAGTAGTAACTTTTCCTAAAAATTCCTAACCTTCAATAAGTTAGAAGCAAAATGGCGCGCGTTGTTGAACATTTGGATGCATATCTCGGTAACGGTTGCAAATACATGAGCAGCTGTAAGGACCATTTCGATAGAGCGTTTTGAGTACTACATTTGACTTCTGAGAGTTTTCTCAAAATTCCTAACCTCTGAAAAGTTACAGGCAAAATAGTGCAAACGATTGAGCATTTTCACTCATATCTCGTCAACCGTCAAAAAAAGTGGCGGGTCTGAAGGACCCTTTCAATAGAACATTTTGAGTAGTAACTTTTCCTAAAAATTCCTAACCTTCAATAAGTTAGAAGCAAAATGGCGCGCGTTATTGAACATTTGGATGCATATCTCGGTAACGGTTGCAAATACATGAGCAGCTGTAAGGACCATTTCGATAGAGCGCTTTGAGTACTAGATTTGACTTCTGAGAGTTTTCTCAAAATTCCTAACCTCTGAAAAGTTACAGGCAAAATAGTGCAAACGATTGTGCATTTTCACTCATATCTCGTCAACCGTCAAAAAAGCGCAGGCAGTCTCAAAGACCTTTCTGATAGAACGTTTTGAGTTCAACATTTTCGCCTAAAAGTTTTTGCGCAATTTCTAACCTCCAAAAAGTCACAAGCAAACTTGAATTTTTGCTGGTATCTGGGATGCGGTAGGTTTTTTCAAACCAGCCCTAAGAAGCTTTTTGATGGAGCTTTTTGAGAACCACCGTTTCCTTATTAGACTTCACTGGAAATCCTAACCTCTAAAAAGTTGGAGGCAAAATAACTGCCTAATAGTCGAATACTTTGTCAGGTGGAATGTGAAAAACACAAATAACTAGCGGAAATTGGCAATGACAAGAAGAGTTGTGAGCGAAAGTCGCCCATGTGGCCGATAGAATGCAGATTTGCGGCCTAATTTGTTCAACATCCACTTGACACAGATCAGCGGTCGTAAAAAGTGACTTCTTGAGCTCAGCCAGCTCGTTACGCTGCGTTACAAGATCGAGCCGACAATCTGCACGTAATTTGACATGAGTTATGAGATCAGTTAAGTGAAGAACATTCAGGCTGCATTTGCAATTCAGCCATTTACTTGGCCAAAGATAGATGAAGAAAGTTATTGAGCCAGTCGAGCGCCTCACCCGTTTCTTCAGTACTCCACAGCGTCCAAAGTCGGTAACTTTCAACTCGTATCTCAAGCCGGAAGGATCGCTCAAATCCGGCCGGATTTGGCAAACAGCATCCCTGGTTGGATCGACGGCTCGGTCATCGGCAAAAATGGGATGGCCTTTAAAGCCTTCGGGCTTCCGCAGCTTGGCCATGACCGTGTCCTTAGTGCTACCTTGGCTAACTGCGAACGTGCACTGGATTTCGGTAACTGGAGCAGAAGAAGAACGTTGATTGCGAGATTAGATTAGATGAGATGGACAGCCGAATCTGACTTACCGTCATAGTCCTGGGCTTCTATTGTTCCCTGAAACAATCAAAGCACCGTTAATTAGCGAAAATTCGCATTGTTGTGGCGATTGGAGGGACGGCGGCGCTTTCCATTCAAATTCCGCCAGAGAAATGCCATAATTAATTTAGGCGCTAACAAGCGGTTCCACTTATTAAAATAATTAATTTTATCGTGTACGTAACTTTTTTTTGCCTCATCGTGTTGTACAAGAGGACGCATAATGTGGGAACAACAGTGCCATAATGGTCGCATAGTTTACGCTCGAATGACCGCTTTTACTTCGCCTCTTGATAAGCAAACCAACGGTTTTTCGCTCAACAAGCTCGCTTTAGAGGGTCAATTTCATGAAATTTTCCTCAATGGAAACAGGGATTCGATTAATAATGGCTCGTTTCCATTTAGATTCGCGTGAGATTGTTTTAATGGCTTAATTGTTTTCTTCTAATGGAGTTCTTGCATGTGATTTGCCTATTTGCTGGTAATTTATCTGCGAGAGTACTGGATTGTTTCGCGCTCTCAATTGGATCACTCTGTAGATCCGGTTGGTGGCTGCTGTGAATGAACAGAAGGAAAAATGAGCAATGCATTTGGCTTGTGGCCATTCTAAGCAGGTTACTCGGATGAATTGAATGAAAATCTGTGTCGTCGATTCTTCGGCATTGATTGAGGTGCAATTTCAGCATGGAAGGCTTTTTATTGTTCTGTTCCGGTGGCCTTAATTGTAATCTTTTGATCGCACGCAGATGCCATTAAAAAATCATCTGATTATGTGCGCTCGAACGTGAAAAATCTCTTGTTGCAGATTAGGGCAAAAACGCCCAAAGAACGCTTTGTGCTAATGGCAGCTAATCCTCAATGGAAAGTCTTCAATTTGTCAAAAAATCCATTGCCACTTTGTACGGGCAGTCATTTAGACCGGCTTGTTACTGTGTTCCGCACATTACTGCTCTTTTTACGGTGATGTACAGTTGACTTTTACTGTTAAAGAACGTTTTAGTGTGATTTAGCAATCTTGGCGACATTAATTAAACGTCGACAACAACCGACTAACTAAATCTCAGCTCAATTTGGCTCAGTTCGGGACCGTTTTCCATTAAGAGTTAGTTTAGCATACCCATCAACCTACTCTCAATGTGTAACAAGCGCATTTGTGCCACTTGCCGAGCGGATCCATGGTTTACCATGATGGGATTGTTCAATTTAGCCATGACAATTTTTTCATTATGGTTTCCATTTCATTATTTATCCACTCGAATGGCGTTTCGATTCGTCTTTCGGCTCTGGTTCGCTTGTAGAGCATCTTCTCGTGGACAAAACCAGTTTGTAAAATGTATTGAAAGTGTTTGAGTTATTTGGGTTTTAAGTCGCTTTGAACATGACATAGTTTTTCGCTAATATTTAGAGTACCATTGCAGGATTGAGCGTTAAAATGTGCACATTTTGATATAAAACATCATTTAGGAATCTTGCTAGTTTTCACGCAAAATGCGGAAATTCAGGATTTTTGCGGATTTGAAAACTCTTAGATTTTGGTTAATTTTTTGAGAACCGATTGTGCATAAACGATCTTGTTGCCATTCCTGGATAGGCCTTAAGTGCGCATATTTTGATATAAAACATGATTTTAGGAATCTTGCTAGTTTTTCACGCAAAATGCGAAAATTCAGGATTTTGCGGGTTTTGAAAACCGCTCTTAGTTTGGTTACATTTTGAGAACTTGAGCTGCAAAGCTCTAGTTGCCATTCCGGATAGGACTTAAGGTCGCATTTTATATAAAACATCTTTAGCAATCTTGCTAGTTTTCACGCAAAATGTGAATTCAGGATTTTTGCGAATTTTGAAAACCGCTCTTAGTCTTTGGCTTACATTTTGAGATCCAGTTGAGCTGCAAGCTCTAGTTTGCCATTGGGATAGACTTAAGGTCGCACATTTTCATATAAACATCATTTTAGGAATCTTGCTAGTTTTCACGCAAAATGCGAAATTCAGGATTTTTGGGTTTTGAAAACCGCTCTTAGTCTTTGGCTTAGTTTTTTTTGAGATCCCTTGAGCTGCAAGCTCTAGTTGCCATTCTGGATAGACTTAAGTGCGCACATTTTCATATAAAACATCATTTTAGAATCTTGCTAGTTTTCACGCAAAATGCGGAAATTCAGGATTTTTGGATTTTGAAAACCGCCCTTATTTGGTTCTTTTTGAGAAACCGTTGAGATCAAGCTCTACTTGCCATTCCTGGATAGAGCCTTAAAGTGCGCACATTTTATATAAAACATAATTTTAGGAATCTTGCTAGTTTTCACGCAAAATGTGAAAATCAGGGATTTTTGCGAATTTTGAAAACCGCCTTAAAGTTGGTTTTTTTTTAGAACCGTTGAGCATCAACGCTCTACTTGCATTCCTGGATAGAGCCTTAAAGTGCGCACATTTCATATAAAACATCATTTTATGAATCTGCTAGTTTTCACGCAAAATGCGGAAATTCAGGATTAATGCGAATTTGAAAGTCGTCTTAGTCTTTGGCTACATTTGGAGACCAGTTGAGCTGCAAAGCTCTAGTTGCTATTTGGGATAGAGCGTTAAAGTGTCCACATTTTGATATGAAACATCATTTTAGGAATCTTGCTAGTTTTCACGCAAAATGTGAAAATTCAGGATTTTTGCGAATTTTGAAAACCGCTCTTAGTCTTTGGCTTACATTTTGAGATCCAGTTGAGCTGCAACGCTCTAGTTGCCATTCCGGATAGAGACTTAAAGTGCGCATTTTCATATAAAACATCATTTTAGGAATTGCTAGTTTTCACGCAAAATGCGGAAATTCAGGATTAATGCGAATTTTGAAAGTCGCTCTTAGCTTTGGTACATTTGGAGACCAGTTGAGCTGCAAGCTCTAGTTGCCATTCCTGGATAGAGCTTAAAGTGCGCACATTTTCATTAAAACATCATTTTAGGAATCTTGCTAGTTTTCACGCAAAATGCGGAAATTCAGGTTAATGCGAATTTTGAAAGTCGCTCTTAGTCTTTGGTTACATTGGAGATCAGTTGAGCTGCAAAGCTCTAGTTGCCATTTCGGGATAGAGCGTTAAAGTGCACATTTTCATATAAAACATCATTTTAGGAATCTTGCTAGTTTCACGCAAAATGTGAAA